>VMDR010000995.1:0-156560 GCA_007922815.1 Macrotus californicus
CTTTCTCTTCTCAGAGCTACTTGTACAAAAAGAAATCCAGGTGTTCCCTGACCAGTGTGGTTCAGTTGGTTGGGGTGTCATCCTGTGAACCTAAAGGTTGGAGGTTCGATTCCCAATCAGGGCACATGGCTGGGTTGCAGGTTCAGTCCCCACTCAGGGAGCATATGGGAGGCAATCAATTGATGTCTCTCGCTCACGCTGATGTTTCTCTCTCTCTCTCTCTCTCTCAAATCAATAAACTTTAAAAAAATTATAACTATTTAAAAAAAAGAACTCTAGGACTGTAGGGACGTAGGGTAGTCGGCCTCCAAGTTGCCTTGCACACCCAAGATTTCTTTCCTGTCACCCTGTGCCTCCTCTCACAATGAATAGGACTCAGCTGTGCAACCAGTAGGACTTTGAAGAGATAACCAATGGGACTTCTGAGGCTGGGGCAGAGAAGGCATGGTGGTCTCCGCCTTTCTCTCTTGGATCACCATGGGATGAGGACGGTCACCTTAGACTCAGATCCTCCAGCCCAAGGAAGTCTTCAGATGTCTGAAGCCTGGCTGACAACTTGCCTCAACCTCATGAGACCCGTGGCCAGAGCCACCCAGCTAAGCCACCCCCAGGGTCTTGATGCACAGAAGTCAGAAGACCAGCGATGTTGCCGACTTAAGATGCGGAGCTTTGGGGTGATCTGTCAGGCATCACAGATGAGGAAGGGGTTATGCTCTTTAGATTTTATGTTCCCAGACCCCACCCCAAGCCCACTGAATCAGGTTCTGTGCGGAGGGGCTGGGAATCTGCGTGAGTATCTCTGCTCTTCTTTTTTACTGACTGGACTTCCTCTCCCCACCCCCTTCCTTTTCCTACACTGCGGTTCCCCAAATTTCTGTCCAGGGCCTCTTCCATTTTCCCTGTTCACTCCCCAGGCAAGTGCATCTATTTTATGACGTTAAAGGACAGCCTCGGGCGGTGCATAGGCCCATTTTTCCCGCTCTGACCCCTCTGCAAAACACCTAAGTTTTAATTTCCAACTGCCTGCTGGATATTTCCAGATGGATTTCCCTCCAGCTACTCAAATTCAACATCACATTCATAACTATCGTCATAAAACCTCCTTTTCAATTGTGTTCCCTATTTTTATTAGCAATTTACGGCTTGGTCTCCTAGATTCTAAATCTTGATGTCATCTCTGCACCCTGTTTTTTTTTTTCCTCCCCCTCAAGCCATCCTGGTCCCCGAGATCTGACAAACGCCCTCTTCAGAGCCTCCCATGGTCACGGTCATGACCCTTGTATCTCTTAGGCATTGAAAATGATGTGCATGGTCCACAGATATTTTTGAGCTCCGTTGATTTGATGGCTATCAGAAAAGCTTTACAAAATTTACTGAGAAAGTAAATGAAATAAATATTCAAATTGTAAAAGTCAGTCATAGGACCTTGGAAAAGTGGGAGGGTCCCCAACTAACACTCCGGAGCCCCCAAGTACAGGCTTCACGCAGGCACGGACCTGTGTTAGTAAAAATCATAAAGTGATTCCATGCAGAACTGCCACCTCTAACTTTACAAAGCAAAAAAATATATAAATGCTGAGTTTGATTTAGCTTCTAGAAATTAATCTGTCCTCAAAGAATTTTTTAAAATTAATCCCAGTACAAGGGGACCCAGTAAAAGCCGTAATTTCCAGACTACCATGGGGTTTGTGAGATGTGGGGAAAACCGGTAGAGGCAAGGATGCTTTGGTGGCAGTATGAGAAACACGGTATTAATAGCAGCAAACTGCTCCAGAATGATGCGGTGCCTCTGGTTCTGAAGTGCTGCCTGCCCCTATCACCGTTTGCACACATTCCTTAACTACTCTGGCTGGGCAGCGGGCGGCCAGAGCCAGTGGGAATTCATAACCTCACCCGCTACGGGGCGAGCGCGGGCACCGGAAACGGCATAGAGACATCACCCAAGAGGCGAGCTCGCTCCACTGGGGACTGGGAGAACAAACACCCTAGATCCCCTTGGGGTCCCACTCACGTCCCCAAAGAGGCCCCATCCCGCAGCGAAATTTCTGCAGCAGCACGCGCAGATCGCTCTACCCCTGACCACTGGAGAGCGCAGTGGGGCAGAGGGGCGAAGGAACCAGCGCATCCCCAAGACGGGTTTAAAGAGCCCTCACGCAGGATGCCAGCGGTTTGCAGAAAGTCAAATAGCTAAGGAGTTGTCCTTCGGCATCCGAGGGGGCATGCAGAACCTTGGCTCTGGGGAGGGGAGAGGGCTACAGTCAACAACGCTGGAGAATAGAGTGTAGCGATCGGCCGCACCCATCACCCCCTCCCCCGCGCTGGGTGGTGAGGGTCAGGGCATAGGGACCAGCCCGGCAGCGCACTCCCGTCCCAAGGTTTGGTGCCACGGCCGCGGCAGCAGCCTAAAGCAGAGCGCTCTCCCACGCCGTGCCGCCGGCGCTGGGGGCACTAGACGCCGCATGGAGGCTGCAGCGGGCACCCGGCTGTCGCTCAGCCCAGGCGGGGACCACGGTCCAGCGGCCCGGGAGGGGTCGACCTGGCCCGCGCGCGTGTGGGAGGGAGGTCGCCAGCACTTCGCGCCCCAACAGGTGCAAGCGCGCGGTCTTCCCATTGGTTGCGAAGGCGGCGGCGGCCCCTTCCCACTCCCTGCCGGCTCCGGTTCCCTTCCCTCGCGGCAGCCGCGCGCCTCCGCTCCGCCCCTGCCACCTCCCTCCTTCCGCGGCGCCGCCGCGCGCTCCCGAGCCCAGGTAGCGGGAGCGCGGGCGCCTCCTCGGGGGCGCGCGGCCAGGCTGCGGTCCTCCCCCACCACCCCGCACCCGGCGGCTCCGGGAGCCAGGGGAGGGAGAGCGCGGGCGGGGGGAGCCCGAGCCCCGCCGCCGAGGCTTCCAGTCTCTCTGGCTCGCGCAGCGGCGGCGGCAGCAGAGGTCGCGCACAGATGCGGGTGAGACTGGCGGGGGGAGGCGGCGGAGGAGGGAAGGAAGCTGCTTGCATGAGACCCACAGGTAAGACCCAGAGCCCCGGAAGGGGCTTGCATCCCGGGGAGGCGCGCGCAGGCCCAGGAGGGGGAGTCGGTGCCCGGTTCTGCCCCGCGGGGAAGGATTTTTTATTTTTTTTATTTTTATTTTGACGGCGCAGGGCAATTTCACTGGGGACCGGGCAATAGGACCCATCCTCATCCTGGGGTAAACCAGAGAAGTATCCTGGGGGATCGGGTGCCACATGTGAGATTCCTAAGAGTGACCTGTCTAGGCCCAGGAAAAAGTGTTTTTTCGGCCCTGAGACACTGGAAGGCTTTAGACTTTCCCCTCATGGTCACAGCCGCTGGATCCTGGGGACCGGCGCAGAGCCAACGTGCGCTACCCCCGGCCCTCCCTCCCCTCCTCCATCCCTCCCCGCACGCGCAGCATCCCGCCACGGCTGTTACTCAGTGTACCCGCGCTGGGGGGATCTCGCCGTGGGAAAGGGGGTGGGAGAGGACTGGGATAGAGCCTAGAGCTGGGGAAGCCGAGCTCCACCCCCCACCCCCCATCCGCGAGTCCCATGGCTGAGGAGCGGAAGCGTGGCCCCGGGAGCCCAGGCAGCCAGGGGTATTGTCGTGTTCGTTCCTGGTTGCAGACTCTTGCAAGCCGGATGCCCTCTGTGGATGAAAGATGTATTATGGAATGAACCCGAGCCATGGAGATGGATTTCTAGAACAGCAGCAGCAGCCCCAGTCCCCCCAGAGACTCTTGGCCGTGATCCTGTGGTTTCAGCTGGCCCTGTGCTTCGGCCCTGCACAGCTCACAGGCGGTGAGTGACTCTGCTGTGACCAGGGGGGGCCAGGACGGCAGGGAGGGATAGGCTGGCTGGCAGGACAGCCCTGCCACTCCCCTGTACACCCAGACTTCTTGGGTACCCGAGAAGCCGAGGAGCCCCTGTGTCCCAGCCTAAGACCATCCGTTTTCTAAGCTGCTGGAGTTCCCCCAAAATTCCTTTGGAGCCCGCACAGCTTTACACCCCTGTCTTCTGTCTGGAGCTTCCCATCAGCTGCCTAGCCTGGCTTCTCTGAAGGAAAGACAATAATGCTGGCCTATTATGTCACTTTGGCAGAGAGAGATAGAGAGACAGAGAGAGAGCGAGACATTTGTGGGTCATGCATGATTGTGGACCCCTAGTCCGTGTCCTCAGCAGACACAAGGCAGGTTTCACTTGCGACAGCACCCTTCCTGAGTGCCAAGGGTCTTCGAGCAAGGCCCCTCGGGCTGCAGGACAGGTTTACTTGAAAGTTAACTTTCTCTTTCCTTGGGAGGTGGTGTGTGCAGGCATGCCTGTGCGTGTCGGGGGTGGGGAGGGGATGCAGAGGGTTTTTTTCAGATGTGTTTCTGAAGGATTGCTTGGCTTCTCCAGGCCTGAGTTACAGGGGGAGCCAAGCCCAGTGCTTTTGTATGAGGTGGAAGTTGGCGGAGGTCAGGGTGAGCCTCAGACCCCATAGGTGCTACCCTGTAACATACTCGATTTGGGGGAGTGGGAGAGATCGAGGTCCTGCCTGCATTTCAGAGCCTAAGAGTGTCTCTGCCTCCTGGGTCCACCGCTGCCCATCACTGCTGTCCTCTCCACGTTTTCCATGAGAGCTTGCCACTGTGTCCATATTGAAAGGACAGAGCTACGTTCCAGGGCCGAGATACTGTTCATGTAGAAGTGAGTTATAATTGCTGGAAAAACAGGTATTGATTGATATGCATAAACCATTTTTAGTGCTTTAAGATATTGCTGTTGCAGAGAGTTCCAAGGTGAAGATGGGGAAAAAAATGAGTGAAAAATTAGCCAGGGTGGGGGAGGGCAATAACAAGTTGGGACTTAAGCACAGAACCAAGGGTAACGCAGGGCCTCCCCTTTAGGGACAGGAGGGGCACTGTCTGCAATGCACCTGGCAGAACTGGGGAGAAGACGCTTGCTTTGGATGAAGGTCCTGTTTTTTTTTTTTTTTTTTTCTAAGAGATAACTTCTTTGGTGCTCTTATTTTTATGGAACTGTCTCTGAGGCAGGTTCCCTCTTCATAGAAGGCAAAGTCAAATACAATGCCAACATGGTACTGGTGTGGGGCTCTGGGCAGAGCCTCTGCTGCACAGGTGGGCAGGGCGGCACTGAGCGGGGGGTGACTCATTTCCTTCCCGCTTCTCTTGCCCTCTGTCTTGCTTTCATTGCCCCAAACCAGGTCTGCGTGGTCTCTCTTCCTCTCTTCCTCTTGGTGTTTTCTCCATGGAAATAACAGAGTAATCAGTGTCCACCCATGTACATCTTGAGGGTCATTATTGGAGGTGTGAGGTCTGAGCCACTTGCCCCAGGATCTCAGGGTGCAGTGTGGCCCCCTTGGTCTCTCATGAGTCGCCCACCAACACGTCTTGGATGCCTCTCTTCTGAGGGGAGGGGATGTCAGGCAAAAAGATCCAGAGCCTTGAAGACGAAGCTGGGAAGAAGGGTAGCCTGTCCCCTTTCAGTTTTAGAGGTCTCCCTTTTTAGGCACTCATACTGTTTCATCTTGAACTCCTTCAGCCCCAGGGTCTGATTTCTGGAAGAGCACTGATTACTTCAGAATTCCTCTGTGAATAAACAGTTTGGGTGGGGAGGGGTGGTAGGAATGTCTGTGGAGTTCACTGTTCAGAGATGTGTTTCTTAGGGAAGAAACCCACGTGGTAGGGGTCTGGGTGGTAATAAAAGGAAATTCACCTTAGTTCTAGACCTACCTGGGCTTCTAAGATTTGACTGTACATAGGAACCAACCTGGGATGTTGCTAAAAGGCAGATTCTGGTTCAGCTGGTCAGGGCTGGGGCCTGAGAGTCTACATTTCCAACCAGCTCACAGGTGATGTCCTTGTTCCTGGTCCAAGGACCACACTTTGTTAGCAGCGCTGTAGACTAAAGCAGAGGCGCTCCTTAAAATCAGACAGTCCGACTCGAGAGTTTCGGCCATCTCTCTCAGGCACCCAGATGCATATGGCCTGGGGGGGGGGTGGGGGGCAGGGACAGGTGTTCCCCAGAGTCTAATCTTCAGGTGATACACAGAGCTGAAAATCAGCCTTCAGAGAGTGCTTGCTTTTACTTTATCGACAATAAAAGGTGCATATTTAATAGACACTGTTCTGAAATGTGGATTTTCATTTTTGATTGCTTTCAACGGAAAAGGAATGCCACAATAGCAACTCTAATAGCCTCAGCTGGGAGGAAAAAAGCTTGTGCCCAATACAAGTATGACAGAAAAAGCCCGAGCTAGAAAGGGAGAAATTGAGAAAATGATCAGATGAAGAAAAGGGGGGAAAAAAGGACTCATCAAAAAGGAAATGCTTTGTCCACCAACGCCAGAGATTCAATTCAGTCCTTTGAGTCCTGGGAGAGCTTTCAGGAGCCTGAATTGGCCTCAGGTGACTTTTGGGTGGCTCTTCCCAGGTTGTCTTTTGTAAATTAGGAGAAACAGCCTTCACTTGGGGCTGCTAAGACCCGAGACCCTGAGAAGACTAATAATCAGGTTGATTGGGAGACGGAGGTCCCCGCTGTTTTCAGAATCTGTGTGGAGCCTGGCTTGGCTGCTTCTCTGTTCCCCAGTCCCAGTCCCTGTTCCCAGAGGTGGGGTTTTGGGGAGTTTGGGGGGCTGCCTGGAGTGCTCCAGCTCAGCATAGGGGAAGAGAGGTAAGAGTTTGCTGTATAGATCGGTCCTTGAAGACAGGCTCATTAGCACATCCCTATGTTCTCAGGAACCCAGGCCGAGTACTGCTCCTTGTTAGCTTCGGGGCCTTTGAAGGCCCCACTGAATGAGGATGATGCCACCTAAGTTGCCAGGTGGGTAGGAGGGATGGAAACCACGTAGGTGCTCTCTCTGTAAATGCAGAGGAGGTGGTGAGGAGGGACCGAGACAACACCGTAGCGACCTGGGCTTTTGCTTTGCTCACTCAAGGCCTAGCGAGTGCCTGTCCCCACTCTTCCAAGCACAGAGGTCTATGATATTCCTTTTACCCGTAAGAAACTTTCTCTATTTTTTGCCCAATAAACAAACACCTCTTCAAGACCCAACACAAATGCCCTAATCTGTTTAATAATTTCCCTGGTCCCTGAATTCTTCCCTCACCTGGGCTCCCACCGCGCTGGGTATAACCCTGTTTCCTAGCGTTGTCTCATCCACCAGCCCATAAGCCCCCCCGAAGGCCAGGACCTTGCCTGCCTTCATTCTGGTGTCCCAGGCGCCCAGGCCAGCGTTGGACGCGTAGAAGGTGCTCAGTGTTGGTTGACAGCAAGAAAAAAGGTTCCCAAATTACTGCCATGCCGTTCAGAAAAGAATGAACGTGGGTGGTGACAAAGTGCAGGAGTTTCGTGGCCCTTGAGGCCACTTCCATTTGGAGGCTGGAGGAAAAGTCAGGAAAGGCTCCCAGGAAGAGGCGGTGCTTAGGATGGGCCCTGAGGGAGGGGGCGGCGGTTGGAGCACCTCAAAAGGTTTCACTTAAAAAAAAAAAAAAGAATTTCATTCACTTTTCAATTACAACTGCCCTACAATATTCTGTTCGTTTCAGGGGTACAACACAGTGGTCAGACATTTGTGTACCTTACACAGTGGTCACCCTGGTAAGCCTGGTACCCATCTGACACCGTGCATACTCCCTGCAATATCATTGGCTGTATGCCCCGTGCCGTACTTGGCATTCCCTGTGATTACTTTATAACTGGCAATTTGTACTTCTCAACCCCTTGACCTTTTCCACCTAGCCTCTCCAACCCCGCTGTCATCTGACGACCACCAATTTGTTCTCCGTATCTATGAGTTTGTTTCTGTTTTGTTTGTTTACTTTGTTTTTTAGAGACCACATACAAGTGAAATCATGGGGTATTTGTCCTTCTCCGTCTGCCGTACTTCATTTAGCATAACACCCTCAAGGTCTATCAAAAAGGTTAACGCTGAAGGAAGGATTGGGGAAGATGGTCCATGAGAGTTACTTACTCTGCTGTCCAGGGTTTGATGGTATGAGCCTAAGGTACTAAGTTCTAGGGGGAAAATCTGGCCCAATTTCCTCTTCTTTAAGAAAAAAGAATCCTGTACTACTCTTAAGACAGAAGAAATCACCCACTCAAGAAGAAAAACAAATAGAAATAATTAAGTGAGTTGCTCATACACTAGAGTTAAAAGTGCGTTTAAAATAGCTTTTTAATTGAGAGAATTGTAATTGCGTTATTAATTTTAAACAAGGTAAACTGGGGACATTAGAGAAGTACACGATTCTTGACGCTATTTGGGACCGACAGTGAACTTGGGCGCACCGTGGTGGGAAAAGCCTCTATTAACCCTCCCACCCCACTCCAGAGTGAAGGCACGTTCAGGCCCCAGGGGGGCAGGGGCTGTGGCGGGCCCATGTGCGAACCTGCGGAATGAAACCCTAGTCTTCAGACTTGGATTCTTAGAAGTGGGAGGGATTGCCGAGCTCCGTAAACTTGATCAGTGATCAATTTCATCATTATCGCCTTAAACTGAGCCCTTCCAGAGAGGATGAGTAAGGTTTGTTTTTGGAAATAAAGGTTCTACCCGGCTGTCTCGTGTTTCTGTTTGAAATTGGTGACTTTAATCTCCTGGAATTACCCGCGTGGGAGCCAGGCTATGCAATGAGGGTCACTCATGAGCTAGATTCCCTTTTCTCAAAGTAACAAAATCCAAAAAGACCTTATTTCTTTGGTCTGATTGGATTTATCGAAGATACAAGTGATTGAATCGGGAGAACCAGTAACAGGGAGGTTCTTTTTAGAAAGGGATGAGCTTCATTCCTGCAGTGGATTCTATAAAATCCGTGTGTGTATGACTGTTACAATCTGGCTGGTTTCCAAAGTCAGGTTCTCGGTTTGTAGAAGAAGCCTTAGGACCTCCCTGAGTGCTTAACCTCAGAAGATTCTGATTCTCTTCAGGCGAGAAACCACAGGACCTGGTTGTTCAGTGGACATCTGAGAGGTTCCGAGGGTTAACCCTGTGTGAGGCTCTCCATTATTCTGTTTAGACTGCTTCTGTTAGCTCACGCTGAGTCTCAGTGTTAGAATCCCATCCAAGGGTGCGTTTTCACAGCTTCTTTTGGGGGATGCGTGTGCAAATTTAAGCCATAGGATGACAGCAGATACTCGATGGCTGATTGGGGCCACCCCTCTGTTTAAATCATACATAGACAGGATGGGGAAATAGGCTTTCGAGAGGTTTGTAGTTCCTTCGGTATAGAACAATCCGGTTCTGAATTACTATGTGACCTTTCAAGGGTGTGGCTGGTTTTTCCCTTTGACAATGAGGACACTGTTTTTTCCCTGTCACCTTTCTGTTTCCACCACCGTTTTGTAGGTGGGAGATGGTCATTTGCTTGTCATAATGACTTAGAGGAAGATGTATTTTAGTTTCTTGAAGCACAGAACCAGAGAGGTGTAATAGTGTCCAGGAGGAAGTGCACGTGGCCGCTTGCTGCTATCCCTAACTGGCGAAGCAGTGGTACCCTAACTTCTGCCTCAGTTTATCCTCACCATCCGTGAACTGGGGATAATGTTGCACTGCCTGCCTTCCGTGGTGGTCACGAGAATCACATGCGTTAAGAGGGGGAGGTATAGTTATTCGAGGTGCCCACGTTGTCACCCAGGAACTGGGAGTGGATGCTTGCTTTTTCACTGGGCGGAGGGTTACCCAGAGCTTCCTTTGCCCTGAAAGGATAGAACGTGACAAATGCATCGCAACGCCCCATGGAGCAGGCCGAGATGGATGCGTGGTATTGAGATCATTAGGTGGTCACCCATCCTTGGTCCCCGTAGTCTCCTAGGACTCTCTGTCATGATATGGTATCATAGGTCCTACAGCGGCCTAAGAGGATGACATTTGAGCTGAGTCTTTTTTTATCCCCACGTTTAAATCATTCTTACTTTTCAATTATAGTTGACATATTGATAGATTACTAATTAGCTTCAGGTGTTCACCCCAGTGATTAGATGTTACGTAACTACTCAGTGGTCGTCCTGATAAACCCCATACCCATCTGGTGCCATACGCAGTTATTAGTGTATTATTGATCATATTCCCTGTGCTGTACTTTACATCCCCATGACTGTTCTATAACAACCAATCTGTACTCCTCAATCCCTTCACCTTTTTCACCCATCTCCCCAACCCCCCTCCCGTAAGTCTTGAGCAATAAAATCATTTTCCAGGCAGAGCAGGTGGTGAGAGGTGTTTTAGGAGAGAAGAGAGCATGAGCAGAGGCTCAGAATGAGAAAGGGTGGGTACCAGAGATAAGGACTAGCTCAGGGCAGCCTTAGCAAAGGGCAAAGACTTTGGGCAGAGAAGAGACAGGCCAGGCCAGTGGGACTCACATGGCAGCTAACTACTGGGCTCAGGTGTTTGAATGTTATACTGGACGGGAGCCTACCATATAGTCTGCAGGGGTCTGACATGATGGGATCTTCGTTTTAGAAAAGACATTTTTAGAAATGTGGAAGAGGGAGGTGAAATCTAGAGGCCCTTACTCATTAGCGATTTCACAGCGCAACCACCAGGACTAGTTGGAGGGTGGGTCTAGGAGCAAAAAACAAAGCCCTGCCCGTGGGGAACTTAGATTCCAGTGGGGGCCAGTTAGGAAACTCTTGCACTGGCCCAGGAGGGATGGTGATGAGGGCTTTAACAGAGAGGAGTAAACGCATGTTAAAAAGAGGCCAAAGCCAGACAAGCTGGCTGGATGAGGGGGTGGAGGAAGAGCATCAGTGGTCATTTGGAGGGAGGCTAATGAGTTCGTTTTGAATGAGGAGACTTGTGTGACCTATAGGACATCCATTCAGGCACCGCCCATCAGGCAGTTGAAAACTGGCTTTAGTGCTCTGGAGAGCAGTGAGAGCTGGAGACATAGATGTGTGTCATCTATGTAGGGTTGCCAGGGCTGTGGGTGGGGCGGGGCTTTCCCAGGAAGAGAGTGCAGTGAGCCAAGGAGAGGGTTGGAGGATGAAGCCCAGAAAACCTGTACATTTGAGCATCAAGAGGAGAAGCTATTGTGCTGATAGTCAGTACTGGCAAAAATACAACAATAGAACTTGAGCATGGCTGTTGTTTGCCCGATCTGATTTGAGGGCAGGAGATTCATTCTTATGTTGTTATTATTAGGATGGCGTTAATACTTTGAGCTCAGGAGGCCCACACCAACTGGACCCAGAGAGGAGCAGGGCCAGGAAGGGGCAAGGTTGTGGCCAGAAGGGTGGTGGATCTGCATAGAGATGTTTGAAACTTGACTGCAAAGTGTCAGGATCTTTTCCAGCCTTCATTGGGAGAACTGGAGTTTGTGGGAGGCTTCGGGTATTTCCCTTCTGGGGTGTTGATCAGAGGGGACCCTGGGCATGAGTGTAATGATGGTGGCTGGAGGGCTTCCTCCCTGCTGTGGCCCCTTCTGCACTCCTGGGGCACTGGGACTTCGTAGGAGCTCACTGCTGCCCATGCATGTCCTCTCTGTACAGTCCTTTGGCGGCCTTGTCCTCTGGCCCTTCAAAGATTCATCTTCTCAAGCTGTCGGTGATTCTTCAAAGGCGTGATTGTCAGAGAGTGATCCCTCTGTCCCCCTCCCCCCACCCCGTGACTAGCTCTGTCACCTTTGCAGCAAGTCACTTAACCTCTCCATGCTTTGGTTTCTCTATCTAAAAATCAGGAGTAACAGGGCTGTTCCTCTACACTTCCCAGGGGGTGGGATGTGTGTGGATGGAGGAGGCAGGGTCAGGAGACCAGGCGTTTGATAAATACAAAACAATTGTGATTGCAGGTCTGGAAGGACACCTCTCTCCGTGCGGTGCCTGGGGCCATTTTTGCCCTTTGCTTCCCTAAGTCGGCGGGGAGGTTCAGGAGTGCCCTGCACAGCATGTGAACGCCTCCCCGCGTGCAGGCCCTGACCTCTCGAAAGCTCATTTTGTGTGGACAGGATGTCAGGCAGCTGGAGGGGCTCTTTTGCTGCAAAATAGGATGTGCCAATCTGTGCGGCGTCCCTGCTGCCTGGTGTGTTCGGTGAATAGTCTCTGGAGATGGAGAAGGTCCTTGTGCCGTGGAGAGGAACTTCTCAATAGCTGTTGGCCCAAGCCCAGTTGGCCCCTTTTGTGGGCTCACAGAAGCCTTGGGGTTTGGCGGTGGGGGGGATGGAGAAACTGAACGTGTGAGGCAGGTGAGCAATTCATTACAGGTGCTTCAGAGGGCCAATAAGGGAGGCAGGTGCTCTGTGTCCCTCTGTGCCTCCCCCTTACCTTGCGTGGCATTTTTGCTGCTGGGAGCATTGGGGCACAGGGAACCAGCATCTTCAGGCCCAGGTAGGACAGTGGGATGAACGGGGAGCTGCATTTAGATCTTGAGCATCGTTAAGTGCTTTATCCAGGTTGGGTGCCTCCCCTCACTTTCAGCTGCTGGCTGTCTCTAATTCTTGGGCATCTCTTAGAGCTCTACAGGTAGGATGCTGCTTTTGGGTATCCGCGGGCTGGAGATCTTGGGATTATGTGGGCTGGAGATCTTGGGATTCCTTGTCTTTGGCAGGGATGCCTCTCAGTCCTCTATGTTCTAGACTCTGAGCCCTTCACGGAAGCAGCCTGCCAGCCAGCCCAGGGCACCCCATTGCAGCCTATTTGGGCCCCTGTCTTCAGTTCTTTGCCACGTGTGGGCTCCTGGAATGTCGTGGTCTGATTTAGTGAAGGAGTCCTTAAAATAAGACCTGATCATCGGGCTTTGAGTGAACAGAATAGGTTCTTGCATGGTTTTATGAGGTAGCCGGGCATTCTACCCCACCCCCATCCCACCCCAGTGGCTTTGCTGAGTGTCTGCCTCTGCGGATTTCATTTACATGGTAATGAGGGTGCAGAGCTTCTGCCCTTTGTCATCACCAGATGAAGGAGGCCCCAATTCTCTGGGGGCTCCCCAAACACACGGAGTATCTGAAACTGGGCGTGAACCTGCCCTGTCTCTCTGTACCAGTCGCCTCTGTGCCTTGGGTGAATCACAGCCCTGTTCAAGGGCCGATTCCCATGAGTCTGCGGTTGCCTCTGCTGTTAAGATTGTTCCCTCTCAGTTTCCTTCTTGCAGCGTGGTTACCAGCGGCTTCCATCCACAGCAGAGCTGGTGGCTGGTCTCTGCCTCCACTTTGCAACCTGGCTTGTGTTCGTCTCACCTCCTACGTGCCTTGGCCTTCTAATAGTTGGCATTTTCTCTGGTACCTGCTGTGTTGATGTTGCTGCTAAATTGGGTCATGTTCTTGGAGATGTAGCAGAAGCTGACTTCCACAGAAATGCAAGAGGTTGTACTGAGCGCGTTTCTCGCTGGGCCTTCCATTTACATTCTGTGTTTTCAGCGCTGTTCCTGGGTTAAGATGGACTCCCAGTTGTTCTCCTACAGCTGAAGGGCAGGGTGGCCACACCTTCTTCACTACGAGTTCCAGAATGTGCCGAGGATGGTCTGTTGACCTAGAAAGACAAGGGTAGGGAACAAAATTGAAATCAGACCTGCAGCACCTACCTAGTCCTTCACTTTGCCCTATGGTGCTGGGTGGATCCGTCCAGCTGGCCTTCACACAGCCGTTCTGGGCCTGCAGTCCCCTCGTCCCCCGTCTACCATCACAGAGCCTTCCTGTCCCTTAAGAGATAGCTTCCATCTCACGCCCACTCTTTCTGTGACCTTGTGGGTGGCCCCTGGCTCCCCCAGCTCTGAGAATTCTCAGAACACTACAATCTTGGACAGTTGGCTTGGGGAGGACCACAAGGACAGGCTGGGTCAGCATGTCGATGTGAAGCCCCTTAGCTCCTTCACAGGGTCTGCCTGCACAGGGTGGGGACTGAGGGGACCTGGCTGAGTGAGCCACCCCGGAGCCTCCACCTGCTTTCCCCGGAGTGTGCATCTGCTTTCCGTGTGGTGCCTCTTCAGAACCTTTCACAGCCCATGAAACCCTGCACCCAGTGCAGCCTTGTCGTTCAAAAGAGGAGGAAAAGGTCTCTGTCACCCACAAGGCACGTCAGGGTGGCCACTGAACACAAGGGTCTAGAGACAGGTCCCCCGGGATTGAATCTGAGCTTTACTGTGTGGTTGCTTTCCATGTGGGGCCAGCTACTTAACCTGTCTCTGCCTCAGTTTTGTCATCTGGAAAACAGGGATGACAGCCACTCCATAGAGCTGTTGTGAAGACTCAGCAGGTTCCCGTGTGGAAGTCACACCGAACAGTGCCCGGCACATAGTGGGACTCGAATAAGTGTTGACCATCAGCCCCCTCATTATCCCCATCATTACCATTTGTTTTGTTTTTCTTATAGAAGCTCCTGGAAGGCAGATACAGCTGAGTCATCTTTTTTTTAACCCGGCCGTGCTGTCCACGTTTTAGATACTCAGGAAACACGTCTACTGACTATCGGATGTGCAAAGGGCCCAGATGGCGGTAGCCCTAAGGTCAGACCGCCACAGTGGACATTGGTTCTAGAGGGAGGGCACCAAGCCCACCCCCAGAGCGTGGCCAGTGGGTTGGTGGGCTCTGCAGCCGGGTTCAGCAGCCGAGAACTGCTACTCTGTGAGTAAGATACTGTTGAGTGTCTGATCATTACTAAACTCTCCCTTCCCTCTTGCTTCTGACATCTGGGGCAGGTGGCAACAACAACCCCACAGATTGCAGGAAGGACAATTGCAGCATTGACACCTGGCTCTGCCTCGAACCTTGCCCCTCCCCTGGTGAGTGAAGCACCTGGAGGAGCTTCGTTTTCACTACTGTGACCTGCCAGCGTTCAGCCGTGGCTTTGACCTAAGTTAGGGTGAGGAAATGGGCAGGACACTTTCAGTCCCTTACCTTCCGTCATCCGCTCTTATGCTTCCTCGCAGGAAGGTATGAAGAACGCACGATGTGTGACGATTGTGTCATGTTGGCAGGTCCTGAGACTGGAGATGGAGTACCCTATACCCCAGCCTTCGAGGAGCTTGGGTCTGTGTGTTGATGTGTGTTCTCCATGCACTTGGGCGGCTGTAACAAAGTACCGTAGCCTGGGGCACTTAAACAACAGAAGTGTATTTGCTCATAGTTCTGGGGCTGGAAGTCCAAGACCAAGGTGCCAGCAGGGCTGGCTGCTGCAGATGGCTGCCCTCTGGCTGTGTCCTCACATGGCCTTTCCTTGCTGTGTGTGCGTGAAGCGAGAGAGGGGAAGGAGAGGGAGCACGCTGGTGTTTCTTTACAAGGACACCAGTCAGGTTGACTTAGGGTCCCACATTTATGACTTCCTTTAACCTTAGTTTCCTCCTTACAGGCCCTGTGCCCTGTGCTTACATCAGGGGTTAGGGCTTTAACATATGACTATTGGGGGCAGATTCAGCCCTTAGCAGATGCTAAAGAAAGATGAATGTTAACTCTGATGAAAAGATACCATGAGGACCCTGAGTTCTTACCCCAGCCAGGGGAGATCAGGGAAGGCTTCCAGGAAGAGGTGAAAGCAGAGCTGCCTTCTGAAGGACGAGTGGCAGTTAGGAGAAGAAAGGGGGAAGAAGCAGTATGGGCAAAGCTGTAGCAGCCACAGGAACTTGTGTATGTGTGGTGAGGGGGCAGGGTGGGGGTAGTAGTTGACCAGCCATTCACTTACCTCTTCCTGCCTTTTGTTCAGACAGTGACCAAACATTTCCTGAGGTCGGCTGGGCACAGATTCTTTTGCAGACATTGCTGGCGGGGTCCAGAGGTGATCTGGGAGCCCACATTTGCAGAGTCTCCCAAATACAGGGACGTACTGTTTGCTCTAACCTAATCAGCTAGACACTCCCATTATTGGATTGCAGCTGCTGGCCACTAAAAAATCAATTGCAAGTGGCTCCCCAGGCCACTCAGCGGGCCCACCCCTGGGTCAGGTCAGGTAAACATTGAATTATTACATGGAGTTAGTCTGCAGAAAAGTGACTGGTTAATATCTACCACAGTAGGAGGTTATCTCCGATGGCGTTTTTAAGTCATTTCAAGTTTGTCTCTTAGGGCGCAACTTCTTCTCTCCTGATGCAAACATTTCCTTTGTTCCTTTCTTTTTTTTTTCCCCTTTGCTGATATTTGAAGTTGAAACAAGCGGAGAACCTGAATGACTGTGAGTCCAGGTGTGGCTGTGGGGCTGTTCCAAGGCGCTTGTGTTGTGAGACCGGCAGCTCTTTTTGTTAAAGTGGCGGCCTCGGCAGAGAAGGTGCTGGGGTCTCCCTCCCTTTGCCGACCGTCTCTGCCCCCCACATCCTAGGAGTGCTTAGCCTTGTGCCATGGACCAGCCTCGGTTGGGGGGTGGGGGGGAATCTGTGGGCCTCCCCCACCCCCACCCTTGAACACACATGCAGACTTTGTGTGTGCACTTCTCTGAAGGGGGTCTATAGCTTTCAACAGGCTCTCAGATGGATTCATTACACAGAAAGGATTAAAAAAAAGAATCACAGGCTCAGAACCAACTGCTTGGAGTGCGTCTGCGGCTAAGCTACTGACTGAGGTCCTGCGGAGAAGGAAGCTGTTTTCAAGGGCATGGGAAATCATTTGTCCTGTTTCTGATTGCCTTTCTCTGGAAGTTTTGGGCCTAAACACCTGGGCGCTGAGGTTCAGGGCGGACTGGGGAAAGAGAAGATAAAGCAGAAAAGCAGACAGGGTAGTCGACAAATTCGTCTGGCCCCAGGGCCATCAGAGAGCTGCCCCTTTAATTTAACCCTTCACCCTCCCTGGCAGTTGCAAACACTGTGCATTAAAAAAACAAACAAACCCTCTATTAAGTAAGTTCTCTATAAAATATTTTTAAAAAATAAGTAGATACAAGAAGAGGAAGGATTTATTCAACGCTCATTGAGCCTTTATTATGTGCAAGAAAGACCCTGGATCAGGCAGGATAGGCAAGTCTGAAATGAATGATAGGCAGGACCCCAAAGCCTGTGCTATGACCGAAAATTGTGTGTGGAAGATATCCATCTTTATTTTTTCCCCCCGGAGCGTGTGGGCAGAATGAGAAATAGTCTCGTGCGCAGGCGGGAGTGGCACTCCTGTGTCGGCTGTGCCTACACTTTCCGTGCTGTTGTGACACATTGAGGCAGGACAAGCTGTACAGCTGTGATGAGGCCAGTGTTCCCAGGGTTGTAAGCTGATGGTTTCCCCGCACGTGAAAAAAGTTGTGTTTCTTTTTCTTATTGTTGTTTCAGGGTTTCATTTTTGCCTCACTGGTTATTAGAAACATAATACATGTCCCTGATGTTCAGATCTCTGGTCTGCCCAGTCTGGGCTTTGGGCTAGTAGAATTAGGCTGGCTTCGTGAGTGGGGTGGGCAGGATGACCCAGGAGGGGGTGAGTGGCCAGTTTCACAGCTGGTTAGTAGCAGAGCTGAAACGGGGACCCCTCCTCTCTGGTGGGACGTTTCTGGAACATTATTCGCCATCCTTTGGACAACTGGGGATTGTAACAACAGGACCCACCTTTCGGGGATAATTTGGATTAAATGAGATAATACATGGAAAAAAACACTTAGAACAAGGCCTGGCCCAGAACCCAAGCTCAATGCATGCCAGCCCCTTATTGCTTCTATTATTCCTTCCTTTCTCCGAATCTTGCTTTCTGTAAAGTCGTTTAACCCTTTTTGAATAGGTCCTTTTCCGCTTTGTGTCTTGGGCAATGTATTTCATGTGCTTCTGAGCAGCTAACTTCGTTTCCTTCAAATACGTTTGTAGTTCCAGGGGACGCTCAGATAAGCCTTACACTTTTTTGGAGAATTTGAATATGCTGTTGTTTTCAGGCTTCACTCCCCCGGAAAGGTCTCTATGTTTGTCCCCACCTCTGTGTCCTTATCTTCTGGTGAGCCTGACTCTCCCTCCCCTGGGCTGGGGCCCTCTGGTCCCCTTGAGGCTTGGCTGAGGGGCGCTGGTGGTGAGCTCCCCAGGTGTATGTGCTGGCCCATGGCCAGTGGGACAGGTTCCTTTCTGCTGACAGCCTCACACTGGGTGACGTTGTTGTCCCCAGGGAACAGAGGCTCCAAGTCGCAGGTCTGTCAGTGTGGTCCGCGGGTGGCTGTGAGCCTGCCGTTTCAGGGAGGCTGTGTGGTATGAACTGCCCTCCCCGGAGCCAGGCTCCCTCACAGCGAACCTGCGGAGCCCAGGCTCGGAGGAAGTCACTCTGAGGATGCCACGCTCGCTCGTGAGCACCCACTGTGAGGTCTTCCTCGGCCTTAGAGCTGTGACACCATCCAAGCTGACACAGCAGCAAAAGTACCATGAAGCAGTTAGTGATCTGCGTGAGAATATTAATTCAACACTTAACATACAAAAAAGGGTGGAGAAATGGTGCTTGTCCTGCTTAAGACCTTGTAACTAAGAACTAAAAATTAGAAAGGTTTTACAAGTCTGTGTTACCAAGATTATCAGTGTAGCTCAGCGCAGTGGAGGTCAAGTGTTTGTTTGCCTTAAAATGCTGGTCTTAGGCCCTGACTGGTGTGACTCAGTGGTTGGAGCGTTGATTTCTGGTCAGGGCACATGCTGAGGTGGTGGGGTTGGTCCCCAGTTGGGGTGTGTGTGAGAGGCAACCAGTTGATGTTTCTCTCACATTGATGTTTCTCTTCTCTTTCTCCCTCCCTTCCCCGCTCTCTAAAAATGGGTAGATGGAATCTTACAAAAATATATGCTTGTCTCGGATAAGAAATCACAGTTTGATAAAGCAGCGGCTTAGATGAATTACTTCATTTGTGCATTCCAGTTGGAATTACTAAGTACTTACTACGGGAAGGGCACTGTCCCAGGTTCCAGAGAGTGATGTCTACGATAGGACCCTTGCCCTTAGGGGCCGAGATGTGTTTAGTTGGGAAATAATTCTGTCACCTGTAATGGTGACAGAGGGAAGTCTGTGTTGAGGGCATAATCGGAGCACTGTGGAGTCCAGCTTGAAGAAGGCGCGATTGGTAACAGAGGAGCCATTTGAGTTAGGCCTTGCAGAGGGTGTCCGATTGAACAGGAGGGAGTGGGGCCCCGGGGATTTCAGCAGAAAGAGCATGGCCAAGGGCGTTGCCGTGGGCGAGCACGGAGTCTGCTCCCCGCCAGGGAAGGACTCATTGGAGCCTGACCTGAAAGCATGTTCCGTAGACATACAGGCAGTGAGGCGAGACATGCAGTCATAATATTAATAATAATGGTAACACTCAAGGCTAATATTTATCAATTACTGCTTTATGCTAGTCACTTTTCAAGCGCTTTACACATATTAACTCATTTAACCCTATGCATCATCAGGTACTGTTTTATCCTCATTTTCAGGCAAGCAAAGAGAGACTAAAGGACAGACCCAAGGTCCTGGAATTCGGAAGTGCCGGGGTTGGGGTCTCCATCTAAGCCACCTGGTGCGGGAGCCTGGCTCTCCACCAGTGAGTCCTTGACTCACCACCACCAGAGACCCAGATGCAAGACCCCAGATGAATTTGTCCGCCACCCTGTCTGTTCCTCCTCGTTAGACTCTCTTTCCCCAGTACCCTTTCAACCCCAGCCCGAAGGTGGTGAAGCCCAAAACCCCAAGCGAAGGAAAATCATAAATAGGAAACATCATTCTTTAATGTCTTGAAAACCGTTTCCTTCCTTAGAAGGGAGTCACTGGTGAGCCCCTGGGAGTGTCCGTGGGAGCAGCGTGGTCAAGCCAGGCATTAGGGCCAGGGTCCCCAGCTGTGCAACTTTGCCCCTCCTGGGACCTTCAGCAATACCTGGAGACATTTTGGGTTGTCCAGACTGGAAGGGTGGGTGCAGGGTGTGTGCTACCAGCATCTAGAGGCCCGGAGTGCTGCTGACCATTTATAATGCCCAGGGCAACCCCCCCAAAAGGAAGTATCTGGCTATAACGCCCAGGGAAACCCCCCAGTAGGGATGTATCCAGCCCCAGATGTCCATGGACCGAGGGCGAGAAACCTGCTGGGGGCAGGGGAGGGTGTACTGAGGGGAGGTAGAGGCAGGAGACCAGGAAGAGGTGTTCCAGGTGAGGGGTGCTCGGGGTCCAGAGGAGAGACAGGCAGCAGTGATGGGAGCAGAGGGAAAGTGGTGACATCGAGGGAACAGACAGGAAGATCAGGAAGAAATGGCAGCCAGAGGTCTCCCGTGTGGGTGTCAAAGGGAAGGGCAGGACCATTAGCTGTAATGGAGACGTCACGAAGAAAGCTTATTTTAGGAAGATGATGAGCTTGGTCTTAAGATAATTTAAAATTTGACTTGCAGGTGGAATTGCCCAGCAGGCATTTGAGAGCAAGGATGGAGTGAGAGAAGAAGTTGGGGTTATAAATGCGGATTCAGGAGTCATCTCCTGGGAAGCAGTAATTACAATGCGTTCAGTAGTCTAGAGAGAAATCAGAGGGACAGGGGCCCGGAGAGCTGGGGAAGAGGGAGGGTCACGAGGCCTGGCTTTGAATCCCAGCTCTGCTAAGCTTGTGATCTTGAACATGTCCTTGAACCGCTCTGTGCCTCAGTCTCCGTAAAGGAGACCAAGCGACTGTTCAGAGATTGATGGGGAGCCAGGACAGTGCTTGGCTGCCAAGCTCAGGGGCAAGAGGGTTTAAGGATGGGGATGGTCAATGGTGTGAGACTCTGCAGAGCTGGAGAGGGGGCATGGGGACTGAAAGCAGCCCTCGTGTGAAGAACGCATTGGTGACTTTGGGGACAGCTTTCCCACAATGGTCTGTGAGTGCCCCGTCAATGTCAGCAGGTCTCACCACGACATCCACATTTTTTTTTTACAGTGCATAGTAGAAACTGTGTCTATGTGTACCTAGTAGCAAATGACTGGTATCATCTGTCTTTCTCCCTTAAATAAGAGACAAACTATGGAAGAGAGAGAGAGAGATGAATAGATGAGAAGCTATAAATGAGGGGAGGGAGACGGCAGGCAGGAAGACGTGAGTGTTTCTGCAGAATCCGCCTTCTTTCTAACCCCCAAACTCCTAGCCTTGAAATAAAAGAAATAGTGCTAAATGTCCTAAACTCAGGAAAATTGTCCAGACAGACTCAAGGAAGCAATCTGCCTGCCTTCCTCCATGTGGGACCCCTCCTGGACCCCAGACAGGCCTGCTTTGGGAAGAGCCTCAGATGGGAACCGTCCGTCCTGATTAGCCAGGGCCTCGGGGTCTGGAGGTGGGCCGGGCGTTTTTCTGTGTGGAAACCTCAGGTACGGAGCTCATCCAGATAAGGAACAGGGACCCTGTCCTTGGCGGCTCTTCAAGGGGAAGCTTTTCTCAGCCGTGACAGTTCTTAAAAGCAATTTCTTCGGTGTATGAAGTGTAGCCTGGCTCTTTCCTTTCTTACAAATAAGCCGGCCAGTTTTATTCTCCAGGAGGCGCGATGTCAGCACTGCCTTACTGTGTTAAGAACGCCAGGCAAGTGGGGTGCTTGACGCTCACCTACTTTCTCACCTACTTCGCAAGCTCCTCACGGGAGAAGCTGGGTCCCATATCCACTCCACCCTGACCACCGAGGGCGACACTTTTGCCTGCCCGGATCTCATACCCAGAGCATGCCGAACACATGCGGTCTGCCCACCTCTCTGAAGCACCACACGAGTGATCTTTGCCCTGCGCTGTCAAACCCTGCACATGTCCCTTCTTCCCTTGTATCAGGTGGTCAGTGGTCCGCATCGATAGGCATGGAGCAGGCATAGTTCTCCAGGCGGAGCATAGACAGATTTCCAAAAAGCTGTAACTCACATTCCATTGGAACTGTTCTTGGGAGTCTGGCTACCTAGTGGAAATGGAAGGTTTTCTTAAAATGTGGGGTGCTCGTCCCTTTAATTTTTATTTTCTGAAGGGGCTTAGAATCTGGGCCTTCGAGGTAGCTAAACAGAGTTCTACCCAGTGCCTTGGAGCTGGGCTCTGTTCTCGTTCTTTCTGGTGGTGGAAATAAAGATGAAGGCGTGAGGAAGGAGGGTCAGGGACAATCCATGGAAAGGGACACCCATGGCAATTTCTATAGTGAAATCACATGGGACTCCATGGCTTTAGAGTAGAAAACTGTAACTAGTTTTAATCATTTCCCCTTACTTTATGTAACACACACACACACACTCACATATATATATATACATACACACATATATATACATATATACATAATTTTTAAAGAAAATTTGGGTAAGCAAAATTAAGAAAATAAATGTCACACTAGCCCTCTGTTAAAAATGTGATGTATACACCTTTCCTATATGTATACATTTTTCCCAAAAATGGTACTATAGACATTATTTTGTGATCTGTTTTTGTTACTTAACAATACATCATGATATCTTTTATACTCTCTTAAAAGTTAATCTTTTATGACATCACTTTGTATAGTGCTCCATTTAATGTGCATCCCATAATTTACTTAACCCCGCAGCACACATACAATGGTCAGCAAAAAATAGGCAGTTCGTCCATGGGGAGGGGACAGTCTGAGAAGGACAATAATAGATGTGTGAGTGCAAGCTGGCAAGAGTACCACGAGGGATACAACACAGGAGGAGGGGACCCCTGGCTTAGCCTGTGTTGGGGAGTGTTCGAAGAAGCCCGTGCTGGGGAAGTCGGCTTTGAGCAGAGAGTCAAAAGGCTTTAACCAGGTGAAGGTCGAGGGAGAAGGTGTGCAAAGATCCTGTGGCAGGGGGTGGCACCGGATGGTCAAGAACCAAAAGAAGACTGGTATGGCTGGTATGAAGAGAGCCTTTTGTCTTTTATTTATTTACTTTTAGACACAGGAGAAGGGAGGGAGAGAGAGAGGGAGAGAACCATCAATGTGTGGTTGCCTTTCACGTGGCCTCTGGGGCCTGGCCCGCAACCCAGGCATGTGCTCTGACTGGGAATCGAACTGGCGACCCTTTGGTTCACAGCCTGCGCTCAGTTCACTGAGCCACACCAGCCAGGGTGAAAGCTTTTTGTCTTTATTGGCCATTTACATTTTTTGTTTTGAATCATTGGTTCTTGTTCTTTGTCAATCTTTCTGTTAATTCTTAACATCTCTTCCTTATCCATTGGTTAAAACTCTTCAAATATTCACCGCTTTCCACATATCACAATAATTGTCCCTGACATTGCCATTGGCCTTTAAATGCATTTATGATAATCCTATCAACCATTTTTTTCCTCTGTGGTTTCTTCCACGTGGTGTCATGCTTAGAATGTTCTTTGCCAGCCCAACGCTATTTAAATATCCACCTCTCTTTTGATAGTTTATTACATTTAAACTTTTACTCAAGCTGGAAATTCATCCCTATGTCTGGGAAGAAGTAGGGAATAAAGTTTATTTTCATCTAAATGCCTAGCAGGTTGTACCAATACTATTTACCAAGTCGTTCATTTATTTTCCACTGTTTTGAAATACCACCTGCATAATATACTAGCATCATTGGGATGTTTGGGTCTCTTTCTGGGCCTTCTGTTCTATTCCATTGATTTGATGTCTCTCCTTATGCGTTTGCCACACAGATTCAGTCCTTGCTCCTTTAAAAGTCTGATTGAGCCAGCCCTCACTTATTGCTCTTCTTTTTCAACACGCTCTCAGCTGGTCCCATGAAATTACTCTTCCAGATCCATTTTAGAATCATTTTGCTAATTTTGTAGATTAATTTGGGGACAAGTGACATCTATTCAATACTGGTGTTCTCTGAATGATGGCAAACCTCTTTGTTATTTTAAATCTCCTTTGGGTTATTGGGTAGAACGTTTCTAAAGAAAACATCAGCCCTGAGGATACTGCTGTTTCATCTAGAAAACATCACAGACCCAGAGAACACGACTAGAATGAAAACTAGACCAATAGTAGCATGCCGAGGACCCTCTGGTGGTTTTCTCCACCCCGTGTGCCCCAGGTCCGCCCCTGGTTTTGCTGGGATGTGGTCTTCCTCAGCCGTGACTATGAAGAAGCCATAAAATGCAGGTGTTGTGGTATCAAGATCATTTATGCTGGGCGCCTCCTGGAGGCATTGCATGTCACCTCATTTACCTTTCCCTTGACCAGCAAATTAGTGATCATTAGCTCTGATTTATACCAGCGCGAGACCCTGAGAAATGACAGAATTTGGCCAAGACAGAGAAGGGTCATGATGGGCCAGCAGGAGGCAGGTGGTTGACAGGGGTTTGAACCCAGTCCTCTCCAAACACAAAGTCCCACCTCTTTCCACTGGACCAAGATATTTGCTCCCTTCCTTCTGGCTGAGTGGCTCCCTTGCTGGCCATTAAGTGGGCAGGGAGGAGCTGGGAGCGCCCCCCAATGGGTGTGGGTGCGCACACAGTTGTCAGTATTTGGGCCGCAGGGAAGAAATGTGCAGTCTTTCTGTTTGTGTATTTGAAACAAGGTCTGGACCCGCAGACACTCGGGCGCTCCATCAGTGGACCCAGGGACCACCGGCGCTTCCAAGCTGGGTGTTCTGCCTGGGGAGCTTGATGGATTTGCCCCTTCAGCTTCCCACACGGCTGTCACAGCTGGAAGGCGGCCCCGGCGGGTGGGCGGTGGGACCCTCTGTAGGCTCTGCTGGTGGCAGCTGCCCTGCCTCTCAGGGAGCCTGGGCTGGCGACATGCAGCCGCAGCTCGGCTATTTTTAAGCCGTCCGCTATGCTCCAGTGGAGGCTGCCTCTTGCGTCTGATGCTGAATCATGATCCAGCTTGCTAATTGCAGCAGCGCCTGTGGCCTGCCAAGCACCCAGACAGGCATCTGGCTCTGCGTGCTGGGTTCCCGTGATAGAGCGGGGGTGCGGGGGTGGGGCAGGGAGGGTGACGAACACCCAGGAGACACGGGTCCCAGGCAGGGCCAGCACTGCCACGGATGTTGTACACACCTTTGGTTTTATAAGTGTACAATGAGAACACTTCCCTAAAGAGCTCCAGATCATTACCGATCTGCTTCCAGAGGAGGCATTTGCGGTCAAACGTGTGTATTCCAGCCATCGAGTTGTCTTCATTCCCTCCCTCAGAGAGGTAGCAGCTTCGTGCCGGTGGGAGTAAAAGACTACGTGGAGCACGCAGGAGGTTCGATGCAGGAGGTCAAGTATGCCCTTTCTAGAAGTCAGTCTTGCCCGAGCATTTATTTTACTTTGGAAACAATGGTGATTTAAGGAATGTTTCCACAGGGAGTTTGCACTGTGGACACACTCTCTCCTACCTCAGGCCTGCCTGCCTGGGCTCTTTCTCCCTAAGCACTTTAGGACTGTAAGGGCCCACCTTTCACCTCCTGCAGGGCAGAGGTCATGCTCTTGAGCCCTGATCTTTGGGCTGGAACCTCTTAGACACCAGCTGCCCAGTGTTCAAAGCAGATTGAGTGGTAAGGCCTTTGGACAGAGGGCTCCTTGGCATGAGTGAGGATTTAAAGGACTAAGGGCTGCCAGCCCCTTCTTACCTTTGAAGGTGGCATGTCTGCTCTGCAAGGCTTCTCTGCACAGGATGCTCTTCTGTCTCTGCTCTAACACAACCTGGGGGGTCTACGGTTTCACACAAAGGGACTGCGGTTTCCAGTCACAGCCCCGTGTGCTCTCCCAGCTCTGCATCGCAAGTAGAGGTCTCTTGGGGTCAGGCTGTCCCTTTGTGTCCGCTGAGATGCCCATTTCTTCCTGCTTCCCCTTGGGAAGGACTGACAAGCCCGCGGCTCTTCCGGGCTCCCAGAGCCTGCGTCCTGTCAGTGCTGGCAGCAGGGTCAATTACACGGGAGCCCAGGTGTCTGGGGAAAAGAAGTGATGAGCACGCACGTGGCTCCCCTGCTCCCAGACAGGCGGAGTATTGAACTTCTGGGCATTGTTCATTGTTTTCTGAGGGTACCGGGCCTGGCACCAAAGCCCGTGGTACAAGCCAGAGCATTCTTCCAGGCCTGACTCTACGTGGTCATCTTCAGAGAACGTGATCCCAGCAAGGTGACTGTGGGGCTCTGTCACCTGCAGTTCTTCCTAGGCCAGATGGGCACAGGGAGATGCCTTTAAGGGGATAAAGGGTTTCTGTGTCATTGCTCAGTAAGAGGAGGCTGGCAGATGAGAGGCCTGTTCCCTCCAACTTAGCAAGTTAGTGTCTACTCCTCTCGGGGCTGTTGCAACACCCCCGAACCATGTGAAGGCAAAAGCAGTGCATAGGTGTCGGGACCCACTGGCTCTGGGTGAAGGGTGGGACCGGCTTCTGCTTGCTGTGGGCCCTTAGATGTATGATTCACAGGCCTTGTTCTGTCCATGGTGACCCAGTACAACAGAAATGGCTGGTGGATTTCTACAAAGATTGCTTGGCCTTGTGCCCAGAGGCTCTGGGAAGGTGGCTCTGGGAAGGTAGATCTGGGTGCAGAGTTGAAATTTATCTGTTTAACAACCACCACGAGAGTCTGATGGGTAGCTAGCTGTGTGTGGTGACTCCCTCAGTCCCACACGGGATCAGAGAGGACTTGACGTTCCTGAGGGAAGGAGACCAAACCCCAGAGGCGAACTGGCCAGCGGGAGATGCCATAGACCTTAGGACGCACAGCAGACTGGGTGGGAGCTGTCGCCGGGGGGAGTAGGGGGCCTCTGACTCACCCCACCACTGTCCCTCCTGGCACCTTCTCAGCAGGACACCAGACCCGACGTCTCCAGTCATAGCCATTCCTTGATCCTGGCCCTCCTCTAATGTTCTTCTCCCTCCAGAGTTGAGCTCCCGGAGATAATGGTCCATTTTTAGTCTCTCTCCTCACTGCCAACTCACTCTTCAACCCACCGCAATATGGTGTCCACCCCCACCGCGCCCCTGAAATTATCCTGGTAAATGTCACCACCAGAAGACACGTCATCACCGCATCCGTGCGCACAATGGAGCCTTGTCTGTCCTCATCTTTCCCAAGCCCTTTGCAGCACTTGACGCCATTTTCTCAAAATGCTCTCCTGTGACTGCCACAATGTCATGGCCCTCTTCGCGTCTCAGTCCCCAGCCTCCATCCAGGGGAGCTCCTCCACCTGGAACTGGGTGCATTTGTCCCACTCTGATTTTTTTCCTGGACCCCGTGAGGACACGCAGCTGCCTCCTGGACATTTCTTCTGGGCTGTCGCCCACACACACTCAAACTCAACTTGTCTGAAACTGAACTGTATTCTTCCCTCAAAGTGCTCCTCTCTCCAAGTTCCCCATCTCGGTGAATGGCGTTACTAGCCGCTTGGCCCTCCACATCAGAAGCCTGGGTCACCCTGTGTCCCCAATTCAGTCTGCCCTGGCAGTGTTCCACTGTAGACTCCTGGAGTATCGCCTGCCTCCGCTCTCCACTGCCCTCATTCCTGCTCTCGTCCTGTCGCTCCCAGACAGGACTGGACTGGAGGACAAGCTTTCCGGCTCCAGTGCGGCCCCTTGTAGTCCCTCTCCCCTCCTGTCAAGAGCCTGCTCTGCCAAGCAGCTCTTTGCTGTCATTATCTTACCTCTCCAGCCCTCCACGGGTGCCCTTGCTGCCGGTGGTGGGTCAATGCAGAGGCATGACAACAGAGCCCTCTGCAGTCTGTACCAGCCCCTCTGTCCTTCATTTTTGCCACTTGTCCCTCTTTTCTGGCTGCACTCAAAGACCAGAAGCTCCCCGGCTACTCTGCACATCCCTGATGGCTCTGGTCCCAAAGCAAAGGACCCACACATCCCTTGGAGGATGCTGGCTCCCAGCCTTCTCCCCTCTGGGTTTCTTTAATGCTCTTCCACCCACGGATTTGTGATCGAAAGGAGAAGGACTGTTTTATTAAGCTGCAGTTTCACCCCATTTTTGATCAAAGATGTACGTACATGGAAATATCTGTGTGCTCATCCTGAGCTAAGCCTTTTCACTGCATTGTATTTCCAACCAAACACCAAAACCTGCATTTTGACATGGGCCTGTGCAGATCTGTCCTGGATAACTGTACTATTTCCATTCACCTGTTTAAAGATATGAAAAGTAGTTCAAGCAGCCCCTCGGAGTCCAGGGACTTTGGGTGGAACAGATGTCGTCCTATTCGAGAAAGAGGCCTGTCCAGGGGGCTGGACAGCCTCAGTCGCAGGCTTTCTCGACTCCTGGGATCTTCCCTAAGGGATCTGGTGTGCGTTGGCCTCATTTTCTCATGCTGAGCCTCCTTTGTTTTTGCCGCTGTTCATGCTGAACACAAGGGCCCTGCCTCCTGAGCACAAAGGCTAGCCTGAGCGATGACTTTGTAAACTGATCATGCAGCAGGTGACCGCACAGCTGACACGGGCACAGGAAGGGAAAAGCATGACCTGACCATTTTGCACACGGCTCCCTGGCGCAGGCACGTGGCCTCAGGCTCTGGGCCCGCAGCATCCTATTCGCTGTCTTCTGAGCGGAGGGTTCACTCCGGTACAATTGAGGTTCCAGTAGAGCGTCTGCCATTAACATGCACTTGGAGCAAGAGCATGCTCCCTCCCACTGTGTTTGCAGGAATTTTGTATTACGTGGATCCTGATATCTGTCCCTCACACCTCAAGCTACACTGAGACATGAAGTTTTCGTTCACTCAGGGCAGTGTGGCAAGGCTCTAGAAGGTGTCATTTGTGCATTCTACTACCATTTGAGCGCCAAGGGACAGGTGGTAACTAAGAGACAGAATCTGCCCTCACAGAGCATACAGCCTAGAGGGAAGGTGACAATAAAACAGTCACAATGAATCGTGGAGACTTCTTTCTTTTAAGAAAGCGTGCTCTCAGGGGGATGGGTTGGCGGGGAGCAGGGCTGGCAGCGTGTGGCCAGTTGGAGGACTGGTGGCAGTAGTGTTTCCTGCCATCTCAATGACACTATCACCAGGTTCTAGGCTCTTCAGGGGCTGTTTCTGAGCCCAGGCTGTGGGACACAGAGAGTGACACCTGCACAGAAACTCTCAGGACACCTCCGAGGGGCCAGGAATTAGGGAGACAGAGCCCGAAGAGTTGGCATTCAAGCCCACCTGGAGCATTAGCTGCATGACTTGTCAAGTCCTTACAGTCGTATAAGGACTAACAGATATATACGGGCTTCTGTTAGGGGAACGTGGGGAAAAGGCTGTGCCAAGATCTACAAGGACAGGCTCGTGGAAGGCGAGGCAGCGTGGTGTGGTGGGTGGCCACTGGGGCAGTCACCACCCAGAGTGCCAGGAGCACATGGCCAGGGACCATCATTGGAGTGGGGTCATGCAGAAAATGCCATTGTGAGCCTCTCCTAGAATGGTCCCTCCCCTCCTCAGTGCCCCGTCAGCCAGGGGGAGCAGTAAAGAACAGAGGCAGGAGCGTGAGGGGCCCAGCCTGGGAGAACCAGGCCACGGGAGCAAGTTTCCACGCCTGGCCCCGTTTCCCTGTGGCCTGAAGAAGGGGAGTCTTGTCTGTGGAGGCTCCCATCTTCCCACCGCTTCCTCCAGTCACTAAGAACCACAGAATAACTCATCCGGTGTGGCCAGGCCGTGTTTCACTGCCTGGGATGTTTATTTTAAAGTCTTGAATCCAAATTACAGCCTTAAAAATAAGTAACGGCCTCTAGTGGACATGGACAGGTCCTAGGGAACTTTATATATCTCTGTCCAGTGAACTAGGAAGGCAGGGGTTACGTAATGCTCGCTCCCGAAAATTGTTATAGATGCCAGCAGCAGCAAATATCCGATTTTTGCAAGAGAGCAAGTAATTTAATCCTTTTGATGCTTGTTGGAATTCGGGTGCCATGTCTGAATATAGATATGTCATTTATATGTACACGATGATGTTTTCTGTAGATAGGTGGGTATATGGGCACGTTGAAAACAGGTTGCTCCGAGGTGGCCCAGCTATGCTTCCTAATAGCGTCCTCCAAATATTTTATGAGCCGAATCTCATGTATTTTATGGCCACATATAGCATCCCTGACATATCACCGTAACTGCTGTTTTACTTCGTAATTGGCACTTGACCAAGCAGGCTAGAACTCAGAAGCCGGTGAGAAGGGGAGCTTGTAACCAGGGCTAAGCAGGTGCCTGCATCCCCAAGACTCAGCCCTTCCCCCCAGGGTCCATAGAAGCCCTCTTTAACGGCCACATCAGGATTTCATGAAACAGGATGTAGGTGGGAGGTTGGACAGGTGAGGGGGATGGGAGCCTCTTTTGCAAAATGTCTCTCTAGTATTGATGAAAGTCTGTCCCTGCCTTACCCATCAGCAGTTGTCTTGTTGTTTACCTCCATTGTTGTTTTCAATGCAACGGGGACATGTCACTGTCCTTCAGTGGGGTGATTTCTTGGTGAAGGCAGGTGAGCACATGTCCTCCTGGGCGTTTTTGTGATGGCACTGCCAGGCTGGGGTGAGGACTCCTGGGGCTCCTGCTTGTGGAAGCAGATGGCTTTGGTGGAGCCTCTCTGGCTGGCTAACAAGTCACACAAAGTCTTGGGAACCTCTAGAGGCCTTGCACAGTGCGTGAGTCAGACCAGTGGCTGTTGAAAAGTCTCAGATCCCGAGAACCTCATTTCTCCCTTGCGTGAATAGTATCAAAGGCCTTAGACAGAAACCAAGGGCTTTGAAGTCGGCAGTGGAGGATGACTAATTTTCATGCCGTGCCAGCGTTGCTTTTGGGGGGCCCTTTTAGCTGAGTTCAACCCAACCATGTGGAGAGACAGGTTCAGCTGTGTTTTGCTGGAAATGACAGGCTTTGTGGGCACACAAGTTTCTGAGCTGGCTTGGACAGGAATAAAGACAAAGGGAAAGCTTGCCTTTGGGATCTCTGTGGCCCAGCGCGTTGGCTGAGGGCTAACGAACAGGTCTGTCTGTGACGCTGGAATTTGAAAGCAGGTTTCAAACTCTGAAGCACCACCAAAGCAAATCCAAGTCATTGTTATTCTTACCTTTTTGGTAATGGGCAGTAGTTGCCACTGAGCCATCAGAGAAAATAGTACGAATGTGATGGGAAAGCAGAAGCATAGGCATTTATTAGGGGGGATCCATTAAAGGGCCTAGGTGGGCCAGTCATAGAGAAATACCCTCCCCTGCAGTGAGGCAGTCAGTCATACCTCTAGCTATTATGAAAATGGGGGGCAGGCATTTTTACTGGAACAAAGATTCCCAAATCACCATTTAGCAGAACTCCTCATTCCTCTCTCTCTCTCTCTGTCTCTGTCTCTATCTCTATCTCTGTCTCTGTCTCTTTCTCTATCTCATTCTCTCTCTGTGCCATTGGTCCATCTTTGATTTCTGTCCGGTAAATATGTGTGTGACGAGGAGACCCTAGCTGTCTACATGGGCGCCCCAGGAATCTCCTGTTTTTACATGAAACCCACCAGCTATGGTGGCTAGTACCACGAGACTAAATGCTGCAATCAATTGTGTCTACAATCTGTTTACTTGGATTTGTCTCCGCTGTACTTGAACTCTGTGGCTCCAGTTGCCCAGGGTGCTAACTGTATGTGAGCTGCAGGAGGCTGGGGACGTGTGGTTTTATTTCTATGAATGCCAGGAGAGAGAGAAAGTTAAAAGCAGTAACTAAGACAAATGGTGGTGTTGTTGGCAGATCCTCCTTTCTGCTGTCACTTAACCTATTTTATTTTTCTTACTGTGGACTTTATTTTCTCCTTCGTTGTTCTCTGAATATCCTTGTTTGAGACTAAAAATTTGATGAAAATAGGCAATGAGAAGCTTAGGAAGAAAGAGTAAAGATATTTCAGGAGAACTTGGAAAGCATATGGAGCAGGTGAAAGGAAGAAGACCTGGGGAATTTCCCAAACAGAAAACTTTTATTATTTTTCAATATGAAGTGAGAGCAGTGACATGTGGGTTGTGGTTTACCCCTTCAAGTTTCAGACCTTTGATGGAGTTCCCTGGCCGCAGCCTGCCAGGATGCTTTTAATTTAGTGATGGCGGTAGAGAAGTTACAACACTTCCTCAACTGAGAATGTCCTTAGGAACCCAATGAGTGTGACAATGAAATGCGGATGAATGTGAGTTGCTTTTCCAAAGGAATGCAGAAAGAGAGTGAGTTGTAGTAGCATGCACAAGGAAGAGTCCCCCTTCTTTCCTCCATTTTTCCATGCATCAATGGTTCATCCATCTGTCTATCCTGCCATTTAAACATCCATCCATCCATTCATCTATCCTCTATCTATGTCTCTCCTGCTGTCTCCCTATCCATCCATCCATCCGCCCATCATCTGTTAGTCCATTTACCATATCAACTTTTACTGAGCTCTCAACCTATGTGGAAGGCCAACAGTAAACACTTTAGGGATGCAAAACTAAATCAGGAGTATGTGCCTTCTAAGAGCTTAGAGTCAGAGATGAGCACAGGACACAAAAGACTATAAAATAGAGAGAGTGGAAAAAAAAGAAATATGTCGGTGGAGTCATGGGGGAGGTTGGAGGGGGAAGTGGTAAGCTTGGGAAAAGGGGCACGAGAGTGTGACCACATGGGAAAGGCAAAGCGATTTCAGGCAAAGCTGTTTTCGAGCTTTTTGGAATGAGATTGTAAATTATTAAGTCAGAACAGACGGCCCACAGTCACTCTTGTTCATTTATTGATCAAGAATAGGATACTTTGGGGAAATGAAGGCCATTTGTAATCCCCAAATTTTATCTGCATTTGTTGTAGCCTTTCCCCTGATTATACATAGAAAACTGGACTTAAAACCCTTTTTTCCCTCACTCTTCCTTACCGTTGACAAGGCTGCTGAACTGAAGTGGAAGTCACCCCCAGAGAGCACAGAGAGCTGGAGAGGAATAGATGTTAGCAGAGAGGGCACACCGAGTCCCAGGATAGGAATATCAACTTGACCCAAGTGAAGGTCAACTGTCAGGACTGAACACAGGGGCTGAGTTTTGCATTTTTGGCACAACCCAGGGACAGATGGACTTGGAAGCCCAGTGGAAGGTGCATGGTATTAATGGTCATTGAACTCCAGGCCAAAATAAAAGGTTGTGGAATGGTGGTAGGGGCGGTTATTTCAATCGCCAAGAGCATCTGTTGGGGAGCCAAACTTGACCCTGAATGGCAAAGTCTGTGATGGATTCTGAGGAGTCAGCTCGTCTACCAGCCAAGGAAGCAGGGCCTGCCCCTGTGGCCCAGCTGTTGACGTATGGTCCTGATGGCATTGTCAGAGTCAGGCTTACACCCAGCAAGTCTTGCAGATGCTCCTGACGCCAGGACATGGGGCAATAATGAAGGACTGGCACAAGGCTGATGAATGGCAAAGGCAGCTGTATTATCGGTCTCCCTTTCCCTGGACAGATACATTGAGTCTTTGAATGGTGTGGGCAGTCAGGTGAGAAAAAAGCAATCAAAGAGGCACATTTTGACCAGAGAGGAGTCCCCATTATGTCTCATGGGAGGAATTGGAGACTTTTTAAAAATAGAATAGGTAGATTCTGTACTCAGAGCAACTCAGACAACCTAACGCTGAGTATCTATCATTGGGTACCCAGAGCAGGAAGGGGCCTGGTGTTAGTCTTACTTCTGGGGCTGCCACTTACCCTGAGACCGTGAGCAAGCCACTGAACCTCTCAGAGAGCCCTGGGGTCCTCATGATGCAAGGGCCCCTTAGAAAGGACTGAGGCTGCACCCGAGAGCCCTTTGTACAGCACAGGGAGTCAAAGGTATTTTAATAATAGTCATACTTGGACGTTTTGACACTGTGATTATCATGTCTAGTAGTACAGGAAAAATGCTAATTTTCTTAAAAAATGTTTTTTAGAGAACACTAATTATTTTGCTGCTGATAGATGACATTACCCCTGTAGTGTTCCGTCTTCATCTAATCGTGAGAAGGGAGGGAAGGATTGTCTTCGTGGATAAAGAGATTAGAGTCAGCTGTTGAGAACCTTGTTCTCTGCTTTATGCTTCCCTGTGGACGAGAGCCAACAAGAAATTACCCCTCAAGGAAATATATTTTCAGTGAACTGATGCTTTCTAAATGATTAGATGGTTTGGCCAAGGAGACTCTCTGTGCCAGCACAATACCTTATTGGATATTTGAAGCTGGCGACAACTCCCTGAGGTAGGGTTATGCAGGTGGCCCCTGACCCAGGGGTTCCAGGTGAGGAGAAGACTCTGTTCATGGCCGGGCTCTGGCCTGGAACCCCGTTCACCTCTCTCCGAAAGCACAGAGGCTGCCTCTGGGTTGGCAGTGGCCCCGAGCCCTTCACTGAGTTAGAGGAGCCCCAGAGCAGGCGGGATTTGGAGCCTCTCTCCAGAGCTCCTCAAATTCATGTCTGCAAGCATGGCGGAGTCACCCAGTGTGGTGTGAACCCTCTACAAGAAAGTCATTGTCTTTTCTTCTCTGTGGCAAATTGTTTGAAGTCATAGGCTAAGCTAAACGTGGTTTACACGAAGCTGTGTGCATGGATGAAGCTTGGGATGACTTCCGAGTGGTCTTCCCTTAGGATTCTGTGGCACTGCCCCCAGTTCCAGGTTTAGTCTCTGCTGTCCCTCCCAGTGTATTTCTGCCAGAGCTAGGTGTTTGCTGAGCGTTTGTTATGGACAGATTCCATCCAATGATGGCATTATTTGGGAATTCTTTTCTTTTTAATTAGCTTGTTTATTTTTCTCTTTTAGATAAAGACCTCAGCACTGTGGGAGGGGGTGTCCCAGGGACACACAGGAAAAGAATCCCACACTGGAGCACCGGGCACTGATCTGGGAGTGGGGTGGGGTGTGGTAGGGTGGGGGGAGTGGGCGTGTGTGTTTACAAACACAGGCTCTACTGGTGAGAACGGAAATGCAGGGACATGGGTCATGCTTGGTGGTCCTGCCATGAGTGCCCAGCACCACCTCATTACTTGTTTACAGAAACCAGGCTCAGCCCTTGCTCTCCTAGGGGCTGATGAGGCTGCTGGGTGTCGGGAAACCTTGGTGTCATCATGGCAATGGGGAGGGACATGCTGGCTTTGAGTCTTCCTTCTTGTCCTCTGGTCACTGGGTGTCCTGCTGGCATCCAGGGCTGGGGTCCTCCACTGGTGTCATCCCTGGGCCTGATGTCTCTCAGCCCGGCCACCTGCTGACCGTGCACTCTGAGTCTTGTCTGCGTTCTCCATCCTGTCCCCAGCCTGGGTGGCGCACCCTACAGTTTGGCTCTGAAGCCCCTTGCTTCTCCCCACGGCATCTTCAGGACACGCCTGCTGCATCTCAATTTGCAGCTACTTTACATGTCCCCAGTTGGGTCCCTACATGCCATTTGGCAGCCAAGGGACCCCTCTGGGTGCTGGTCTCAGGGCACTGTGAGTCAGAATCCTGCATGTCACCACTGCATTTCCTTTCTGTTGTAGACATCTCCTGCTGATGCCGATGTGTCCTCAAGGCCATCTGCTTTACCTGGAGCCTGGGAGGGATGCGGGGAATGAGCTTTTATCTTCTTCCTTCAACCTCCCTCCCTCCCTTCTTTCCTTTGCCCTGTGCTGAGGAGGCCCAAGGAGAGGAGGCGCAGGTCCCTGGTTCTGCCCTTTATTCCTCTTTTCCCTCTTCCTCCAGCCCCCGACCAAAGGTGGAAGGGCCGTCCACTTCCTCTGCCTGCTGGGTGGCAGATGGCAGCCTTTCTGTCCCTGTCCCCCTCCTTCCCTCTCTGTGGCCTTCCTGTGCTCTGCTCTTCTTCCCTGGGGAATGGGCTGCAGGGAACATGATGACCAAATGAAAAATATATCAGTTTAATATTTTCGAAATACCATTTCTGTTGCACAGATATAAATAAAACATGGACTGTGTCCATGAAAAGCTTACTCTGGTTAAGGAGATGGGTTTATGACCTATAATTTCAAAATAATTTGGTAAATGCACAATTCCCATTGTAGTTCTCCACTCCCCAACACACACACACGCACATGCACACGCACACGTGCACACCCAGGCCACCTGCCCTTCCTTCACCTCTACAAGAGCATGCATTGTGGCACTTTCCAGCTTTTATCTTGTATCACAATTACTGTGTATAGATTTTAGCTTCTAGAGGGCAGGAGCCTCATCTGTTTTGTGGCACTTGGCAAAGACTCTTAAATTCCTTAATTAAAATTATACACAATATGTGAAGTCCTTCCTGTGTACCAAGCTCTATACTCAAGGCCAAGGTTCAAAGATAAGTAGAACAATGAACTCTTATGAAACTTGCAGTCTAAATTGAGGTTCTCAAGAGAATTCACGGGATCTGTGAATCTAGATTAGAAAAAAATTACTTTTTAAAATCTCACTGAAGTGTGGCGTTTCCTTTACTTACGACGGCAGGGAGAGACTGGAGCTCTCCATGTCACGTGCTTTGGTTTGTTGGTGAATTTTCAGTGTGTTTGGGGCTCACGCCCAGAAACAAGCAGAGGGGTCAGAGTGTGCCTCTTGGGGAGGAGGGGTTGACTCAGTCTTGTGTCCTCACTGACCTCACACATGGATTGGAGAGCAGTACAGAGCTGCTGTGACGTCAGAGTGACTCCAGGCTGCCACAGCCAAGCAAATCTGGAGCAAATGGGCTTCTGGGCCTCATGAGAAACAGTGATCTGAGAAGGAAGGAAGGAAGGAAGGAAGGGAGGGAGAGGGTAGGAAGGAAGGTCTTTTGGAAATAAAGGAAGGACTATGAACTCTTGGCAAAGACTATTTCTGCAAATTTCTTGAAGACTTTCTGAAAGACTAAATGGAATTTCAAAGCAAAATCTTTCCAGACACAGGATGCAATCTGAGAAATGCCAAGACCCTGGCACCTCACGCATGTGGAGGGCTCCCCTACCTGCCAACGCCCTTGTTTACCTGCACCCCTGCAAGATCCCTGAAGGCGCCCTCCCTTGCCTGCTTAAACTCACCAGGTTTCTCAGGTCAGGGGCTCCCAAGGTGGGCTCAGGTAGGGGAGAGTAGGCTGGCCAGTCCTGGTTTTAGATCTTGGCCCTGTGACCTCCTAATTTGAGGACCTTGGGTAAGTCACTTAACCTCCCTGAGCCTCTGTTTCCTGGGCTGTAAAATGGGTGTGTGGCCGTGAACCCCAGCCCAACTAGCTTTGCCCTCCACCAGGCATGGTGCTGACCTGGTAGATGGGTCCTGGAATTAGCAGGAGTCTATTTGAGTGAAGGATTCATGAGAGACAGGCTCATCCTCAGGGAAGGAAGGGGCAGGTAGACTTTGACCAGAGGCAATTATCAGTCCTACATGGTGTCTGTCGTAGCTTTTTCTGTCTGTCCGGGAGCCCGGAGGAGATCATGGAGCAAGCTAAGGCTGAAGGAGCTGTTTGCAGGGGGGACTCTGAAAGCCATGGATGCCAGGCTACACGAGGCTGGCATCCCCGGCAGAATCATGGAAAAAGGAGAGACATTCCCCTTATTTCTTCTCCCCAGGTTCCTCGGCCTTGTGTCTGGTTACTGGATACTGGATAAACTTATGAATAGACACTCTCCATTCCTACCTGTCCCCCAACCTCCCCGGTCAGTTTTTGGTCCTTAAGCTTTTTACAAGTCCTTTTAGGTTTCATTCTCCATACTTTCTTGTCACCCTCCTTGCATGCCCACGCCACAGCTCTGGTGCCCCCTTCCAGCCTCTGTACACAGGTCTTAACATCCTCAGCTACTTTCTTCAGCCTTCACAGTTGGAAGAGCTTCATTTTTGAGTTGGAAGCACATGGTCCATCTTTTCTGGAATGGCCGAGCCCTGATCCTGGGTCATCTCTTTAGCATAAACGAGCCAGGAGCCACCACAAATAATGAAGGCATATGCCACTCAAGAAATTCCAAGGACTGAGAGGGCACCTTCTAGGAACTGGGGAGAGGGGCTAGCCATACTCCTTATTTTATAGCAGGGTTTTGCTTCTCTCCACGTCTTGCCCTCTCCCAACTCTATTTCTCTGCATGCTCTGTGGACTCCTGTATCGGCAGGTTACCATGGCTTGTCACCAGGGAACACCTCCCTGGATTTAAGTCAGAAGTGACCTAGGAACCATACTGAGCCTTTCTTCAGCTGCCTTGTGGCTGATGGGAAACACCATGAATAGAGAGAGACAAGGGAAAATACCGAGTTTCCTTGAGTCTCTGAATGAGGGAGCCCAGCCTCTGTGATTCCAGTCCAATCCCCTGCCCCTGGGCCTCAGTTTACCTATCATGTCATTTTTCAAGTTGCATTCCAATAGCCCTTCAAAGCACATAGGGATCCTCGCCTCCTCAGGTGCACCCCATCTGTGAGAAATGCACAGGGTCATTCCAAATTTCTCTTTTTTGGATAAGGACCAAGGCTCTGGAACCTTCTGTGATTTGCTGAACACGTGCGCCACTGAGGTGAAGCAGCCCGCTCAGCAGTGACCACTTCTGCTGCCTCTCTGTCTCCCATCTCGTGCCATTGAGGCCGGGAACTGCTTCAGGTCCCAGCCTCTCCTGTTGGCCAGCTAATGAGACAAATTGTAGGCTCCATAAAAAAATTAAACAGCAGCTGCCTCATTGTCTTCCTCTCCCACTTTGAGAGGAACTCATTTGCATAGCAGTTCAAGGTGTGACTGTCCCAGCCTGCAGGAGCCAAGGGTCCTTAAGTGTAACCGGAATCATATGGTTTTCTCCCAATTGGCTCATATAAAATATTTTGAGTACCACCGTTTGTGAACCGAACCATTAGCGGTGCAAATGGAGCACGTGATTGCCGCTCATCCTGTTGGCTGCTAATTAATACTGCCTGACAGGTGGAGACACTACCTACGCTTCTTGCTGGAATAATCGCAGAGAGGTGAAATTAGAAAATGAGTTGCGCTTAGAGAAAATTAGCAAACAGCTGACTCCGAGAGCAGAAAGTTCCACGCTGTTCTTTCAGCAATAACAACAGAGACACAGTCAGGGCCCGGTGTACCTAAATCCCAAATGTGGGTTTTCGTATTGTGCTTTCTGGACAGTAAGGGTAGCACAGGCTGCTTTGGGACATGAGAGAAAGAAAGACTTATTTGCTTCTATGTTATAGAGGTTTGGGGATTTTATAAAATTCTGCAAGAGAAACAAACAGTAACAGAAAAACCTGAGCCTATTTCTGAGTACACAAGTAGCTGCTCACATTTTTTCTTTGCATGCGTCTTAAATGCACTCGTTCCTGTATTTGACGGCTCAAACTCCCTCCTGCCCCATCCCTACTGTAAGGTGGCATTTAAAACTGCAAATTAGGGTAGAAGCCTGCATATAAAAAGAGCCAATTTTTCAATGCCCTTTAGTGACTTAGATTTTTTTTTCCTTTGCAGTAAGCTGCTCCCTGGCAGCCTAAGGCTGCTTGGAGAACATCTTACATCATCTGTAGCTTTTCTCTTTATCCTCCAGGCAGTGTGTAAATTAAGATCAGAGAAAAGGCCCTGGCTGGTGTGGCTCAGTTGGATGGAACGTTGTCCCATAGCCAAAAGGTTGTGGGTTCGATTCCTGGTCAGGACACATAACTAGGTTGTGGGTTCGATCCTTGATCCAGGCCGTATGATCCCAGGTCTGTTCTGGGTGTGTATGGGAAACAACCAATCAATGTTTCTCTCTTTCACTGATGTTTCTCTCTCTCCCTCCCTCTCTCTCTAAAAGCAATGAAAAAAAAAATGTTCTTGGGTAAAAATTAAAAAAAAAATCAGAGAAAAAGATATTAGTTTTGGGAACCAGTAGAATTTCACCCAAACAGTTTTGATTGACCTCGTTTCTTCACGAACTGAGCAACTCCATGGACAGCATCCTTATAATATGGTGTTTCGAAAGTTAAGTAATTTCAGATGGGATGGAACAGTTCATTATCAATCCCCATCAGGCGGCTGGTTTATCCTCAGCATCCATTGGCTTTGCTTTTCTCTTCCTCTCGTGGTACCCATGTATATCCCGGGTGCCGGTGACCCTCTTGGGGAGGAGAGCTGGAAACCACATGGACCACATTCTAGGCTTCAGAGTCTCGGACGCTCAGAGGTAACTCTGCTCCTCCTACAGGGAGAAGATTTAAGGGAGGCCACTACAGTGATGTTATGTTATTTGCAGGTGTCTCTGTGGAATTTAACACCCATCAGAGCAGAGCTGGTCCTCAGCCCCACGCTCCCCTGGGAGAACCTCACTGTTCTGTCTTTAGTAATGGAAACTGGGCCCTCTGTCAGCCACCCCCTATTTAATGCACCTCGGGCTAGTCCTCTTTAAAAGAAACACAGACACAAAAAACCCACACAGAGCCCTGGGCTCTGTTCCTTGACTCAGCACTCAGGGCACTGAGTTCTAGCTGTCACTGGGACAGAAAGCAATCTTGGTGGTGACAGAAGACAGCCTTCTTGCATGATACTGTCCTAGGTCAGCCAGTGGTTTCTTTTCCGTTTCCTGTTCCTGTGGTACCTGGCTTTCCTTCCCTACTGCCAAGCTGGAGAAAAGTCCAGGTGGTCCTTCAGATTGTAACTCCCACGGTCTGGACCCCACTTTGTGAATGAACCGCTGCGGGGAGGGAACATGCGGAATTTCCAACAAGATTGTTTGAAAGTCAGTGATATTAACAGTTGGATGTTCATAAAGTGACCGTGCAAAGGAACACTATCAAACTGTTATATTGGTCTCATGGGGTCGTTACGTGGCTGAACTGAGACCATGTACGTGAAATGCTTGGTAAACTCCTCACGAGTGGGAAATGGCGTTAGTGTTCCTCTAAAGCTCACAGGAAAGAAAGAAGATTTGGGTTTTTTAAAAAAAAAAAACAGCAAATAGCCCTAGGCAGTTTGGGAAAGTGTTGTGGTCATTTCTTTGTTTGTTTAAACCCCCCATGAATGGTCTTCTGGGCTGCGTCAGTTTCAGTGTTTGTGCTCTGGGAGGTTGTTCCCAGTTTTTATCAAAGAGAGTCTGGAAATTTTAAGATGTAAAAATGGAAGGAATCTGAGAAATCACCCAGTTGCCTGCCTTGTTTGTGATGAGACGTGAAAGCCCTGGAAGGTCAAGTTATCTGTCCAGCGTCGCAGAGCTTAGCGAGACAGGCGACCTCATTATTGTCGATAAGAATTTGCTTTGGAAAAAAGCCACGGTTTAAACTTATGAATCCGTTTTGAAATTCGCCCTTGCCTTCTCCAAGGGTTCTGTCAACCAGTAATCCTGAAGTTTGTATCAGCTGGGAAATGTCTGAGCCACCACCTTCCCGTCGATGGAAGAAATCCTCGGACTTTGCTGATGAGTGGTTGTCTGTGCTTGTTTTGTCTAGGACGGATACAGGTTTATTCTGTTTTTCCACGTTACAATACCACAATCTGGAATGATGTTGTTATGTTGTGGGGCGTGCTTTTATGAAGCAGTATCGTGAGACGGGAGTGGAAAAACCCTATTATGAGTAAGCATTGTTACCAGTTTTATTGGAGCTGAAACTGAGTGAAAGGATTTAGGAATAATTGGGTAATCAAAGCGAATTAAATCAAGAGGGAGGAAATATCAGCCCTGGCATCGAATGGGAGACGCTATGACTTCCACATCTGTGGTCTTTATCCATTTTAATCAAGTCTAAATTATGCTATTAAGACTTATTTTTGCTGTATTTCCTTGCTCAGACAGAGCAGACTTTCTATTCATCTCTGGATCTTCCTTGAAACATGAAAACATTCTCACTATTTCTAGGGAACAGTTACCTCACTTGATTAGCATCTGAATATTCAGAGTTGCCATTATGTGTATAACTAATAAGTATAATAATATCATGGTGCCGTGCTCAGTGTGCCCTGTGGGTAATGGAATCCAGGAGGCTGAGCCTTCAACCCACATTAGATAATTCCGAATTCCCCAACTCGTTGTAGTGTCTTCACAAAAAACTAGGTTCAAGCGGCCTCTCGTTAATATAAATTTGCTGTAGTAAATAGTAGCCTGGGCCATTGGTATGGCAGAAATATTACTATAGTACCGAGCCTGGTCTTTGCTGTATTTCCCAAGAGACACTGCTGCTGAGGTGAAAAATCTGTTTTGCCTAATAAATGGTAAAAGTCATCAGCTTCCCTTGTCCCCCCACTGATACCTCTTAAAGATATACCTGATAATACACTGAGTTATGGAATGACATAGCTCACTGAGTTCATAAACAAAATTAATTTGGAAACCTTTGGTTTTCCTTTGTCGAGTTTTTGTGTTCTCTCCTATGGAAAAATTTGTCTTAATCTCGTTGTTTTGCTCTGAGCTCTTTCTCCACGAATCCTCGAGTTCTTGGTGTTTCCAGTTTGGTTAGTTTTGCCTTGACTCACCGGTGCCTGGAAATGCACGTATTCTTGTGTCTGAAATGGGGGTTCTGTGGAGCTTGACCGGTTACCCTAAGAGAGGACACCAAAGAGGTTTCCACCTGGAGCTGACTGCGGTCTTCATAACAAAGACCAGAGCCGTCTCTGCACTAGAATCTGCTCGCCGACCCTCCAAGTTCCCCTCTGAGTTCCCCTCCAAACTTGGGTCTTACGTTAAAGGTAAACAAGCTTCAATTCTCTGGATTTTTGTGTTACCCTTGACTGTCTTACAGCTTAACCGTTGGCCAACAGAAAGACTCTGTTGCTATTCTTAAATTCAACATTTTCAAAGACACTTACTTCAAAGACTTCAAATTAGGAAAAAAGTAAGCTTGAATATTTGGGGGAATTAAGGTAGCTCTTGGAAATCAGGGAACTGCCTCTTTATGAAGTTTATATTCTTTGTTCTTTAGGGAACTGGTTGAAAAGTATTAACATAAGCACTTAAGACATACATTTATTGTGTGCTTGCCACATGCGCGTCATGCTCTGCATGTATTTGCACCTCACTTAAATTCAGGCGCCCTAGAAGGAGGCACTCTTCTTATAATACTCATTTCATATATAGGGAAACCCACGATGCAGAGAGGTTAGGCACCAAGGTCATGCAGCTGGAAAACGGCGGTCAGCGTTCAAAGTGCATGGTCTCACCCCAGAACCTGTGCCCTTAGGCGTCAGCCACATCATTGGAAGTAAATTTATGTTTTCACACCGAATGACAAGGTGCGGTCTTTGAAAGCAGGGTTCTCAAACCTTTTTGCCTGTGAGCCGCTGACAGACACACATTTCACATTGCAGACCCGCATGCGTGCCCACAGAGGGACTGATGAAACCTCCCAGAACAATACTCACTGTTACCGTGTTGATGCATTCTGACTTTTCCTTTCGACTGCATTTCTAAAAAGTGCTGGTTGTGGCCCTTCCAGTTGATTTCATGACCTACTATAAGGTCACAGAGTGGCAGATAAACTAACTATGGCAAGTCACAGATGTAGGCTCACCTGTCGGGGGCCCCCAGTTCTTGTCCTTTGTGGAGTGAATACCTGTCAGCTCCTTCCCCCAGTGCCTGGCACCGTTAGTTCACTGAGTGAATGTACAAGTAGACTATTAAATTTTCATTAAATGTTTTCTCCCATCTCTATTTTTTTAAATGCCCTTCTCCCCCTTTTTCCTTTTTAAAAACAAAGAGCTGAAATTTTGCCAAGTAGGGAGATGATTTTAGGCTAGAACAGAGAAGGTCAAGAAACAATAATGATTTTATTATGGAACTGTGGGTTATAAATGAAATTTCTAGAAGAAAATCACATTTTCCCATTGATTTTAATGGTAATTTTAGCAGTTATAAATTGCTGTTTCTACCACACTCTGATCCTGGGACTTCCTCTTCCATCTCTGCAAGAGTTGAGGCATTCTGGGTGGCCTTGGGCTCTGCTTTACTCAGTTCTTCTAGAATTTTCTGGAAGATATTTGGCAGCTCACAGACTCTCTATCATTGGTAGGGAGGAGGGAGGGGATCCTTATGTCTGAGCTTGACCTTGGCTCAAGACAGGTTTCTAGTACGTGTAGTACTTCTCTAGAAGCTCGAGTGCAGACACCCACCCACCTTAAAGCGATGACAAGAACCTCTGGCGGGTTGGTGGGCGGAGCATGGACCAGCCCAAATGTATGGTTGGCTGGAAACTTCCGGCATGTGAGGTAGCTCTGTGTTTCGAGAACACTGACAGCCAGAAGCACTGTAATTAAGATATTGCTGTCGGAGAATTAGCTGATTGTCTATTATTTGAGAAGTCCTTGATTCACTGGGTAGTGAAATATTGATGTTAGAGAATTATTTAAGCTTATTTGCTGAATAGTGTGCCTAATTTGATTAAAAAAAATATATAGCTCTTTCTTCCTCGTCTTTTTGTTGCTGATGTCTTGTTAGAAATATAAACACCAGGTCAGATAGGTTGTGGAATAAGACAGGATAGCAATGCACATGTTCCTTAAAAAAAGAAATAAGTTGAGGTAGTTCCAATAGGAAGGGATTTTTGAGGTGATAGGGAAGCTCAAGGGAGGCAGAAGGCGAGGTGCGCATTGGAGATGCTCAGAGGACCCTTAATCACCAGATGCTGACACCCACACGATTCTAGTGTGTGCTTCTAGCTCAACAAGTCCAGGTGACAAAACTTTCAGTCTTTAAAAATAGGAAAGGTCTGTGAAGATTTTTCTCTAATGCGACAGAAGGGTTCCCTTCCCGGTATAAAAGCTTATTGAGACACAGCGGTATTTTACTAGTTAGGGGTTTTAAAATAAGTTTTATCTGCATTGCTGGTGATGAGAAAAAGGCAGATTTCGGGCCAGGGGCAGCTGGGAGTAGAACATATAGATCGACTGGAGGAAAGCTGTGCTGGTCTTTCTAGAAAGGGGGCTGGACTTTCTCAAGCTCACCTGCAATTCCTCTCTCTTTACGCTTCACCCACAGGGGCAATCTGCCCCGCTGTCTCTAGTACCACGTCTGTCTCATGAAGCCAGTATCTGAGGTCCAGCCGTGATTTCCACAAGGGCCTCTTTCAACACCAAGAATGCTCTGCAGAAGCACGTCCTCGTCAGTGGCTATGGAAGGCTGGCTGCGTGGACTCTCAGATGTGCTAGGTGGCGGGTCAGGCGCCCCAGCCCCATGCCACTGAGACTGGGCGCTGGGAACCGTTAAACATTCCACCCTCCCTGTGTGCGTTTTAACAGATATGGGGACTCAAAAACGTTTACAAACATTCTTGCTCATTTATCTATCTATTTATTTATTGTCCTCACCCGAGGACATGCTTATTGATTTCAGAGAGAGGGGAAGGGTGGGAGAGAGGGAGGGAGAGAAACACTGATGAGAGAGAGAAACATGGATCGATTGCCTCTCTCAGGCACCTTGACCGGGGACCAAACCTGCAACCAGGAATCGAACCGGCAACTTTTTGTGTACAGGACGGTGCTCCAACTAACCGGGCCACGCTGGCCAGGGCCACACGTTGTTCCTCATGAAGATCTGTGGCGTTCAGAAGCTGAGATAGGACAGGAAAAGGCTACAAGTAGAGGCAACACTCTAAGAGGCGAGGTCTCTGGATGGCACGTCAGAAGGCCCAGGCTTGCGTTTGAGCTTCGTCATTAGCTGTCAGAGGGACTGGAGTGGCCGTGCCACCTCTCAAGGCCTTGGTGTCCTCCTCTGGGAGACAAAAGGGTCATAACAGAGACCTCCAAGGTAACTTTAATGCCACTCTATGAGACTCACAGTGAGTGCTATGGGGAAGGGTGGGGGGACGAGGCTTGGGGGTGCTCTGGATTCCAGTCAAAATTTGCAAACATGTCTGTTTAAACTTTAGTGAGGATGAAAGCCCAGGACCCCCTCACTAAGTAAATGCAAAAAATGTCATCTATTTTCCTGTCTATATCCTATTTCTTTCCCCAAAGACTCATGGAGCAGTTTACCGAGCAACTGAAACCCAGGCCCAGTCCTAAATCGATTTGGCTGGATTAGATACACTCTTCCTTTCTAGAATATGACTTTTCAGTTATAATAAGCCAGTAGATGGCTTTTCACACCTCTTTCATTTTTCTGATTCTTTTCAAAGACTTCTGCTGTTTCTCAGAGTAGAACTGTCTGGTAGGTTTCGGCAGACTCAAAAGTAACCAACCGGAAGTGTCAAGACCCCCTAATGAGAGGGAGGGTTTGATGACTTGCTGCCTGTGAGGACCGGGCCACTCTTGCTCCCTGTCACTACCCCAGCCTTTGTCTGGAGAAAGGGAGGAGGGGATCTTGCCTTCCACCCAGGACCAGAGTTTTTCCTGGGGTTACAAATGCTGGGCAGGAAATTCAGTGCCAGTGACAGTGATGCCAGGACCCAAGAGGGTGACACAGACCAAGGGAGTACCAGAGGGAACCAGCGGCTGGACTCTCCCCAGGGCTGTTCAGACTCCAGGGCCCGGGCACTGCCCCCACCCAACAGGCTGCTTGTCTGAACTCAGGGGTCCAGGGAGAAATAGTGTCCTCTGGAGTGTGGGGACAATGAATGAGCATTCATGGCATTCTCATTTTTAAAGTGCCTGAGTACCTTTAGGAAGATTGTGTTAGCCCGAGTTCTCCAATAGAAGATTCTCTCTCTCTCTCTCTCTCTCTCTCACACACACACACACACACACACACACATACACACACATTCATAAGGAATTGGCCAATGCAATTATAGAACACTGAGAAGTCCAAGATCTGCAGTTGACAAGCAGGAGACCCAGGAGACCCGATGGTGTAAGTTCCGTCTGAGTCTGCATCCAAAGGCAGGAGGAGATTGATGTCCCCAGCCTGAAAATAGGCAGAGAGAGTGGACTCTCTCTGACTCCACCTTTTACTCTGCTCAGGTCTTCAACGGATTAGATAAGGCCCACCCACACAGAGGAGGGCAATCTGCTTTACTCACTCAGCCAACTCAAATGTTAATCTCCTCCAGAATAACCCTCACAGGCACACCCAGAATACTGTCTGATCAGATATCTGGGCCTCCTGTGGCCAGTCACGTTGACACTGTAAAATGAACCATCACAAAGTCTCCCTTGTCTGTAAGTGCTGCACTCGGAATCGAATTCAGGAGGAAGTGCCAGGGGATGCCACGTCGGCAGACTCAGGAAAATGGAATGTTCCCTTCTCCCTCTCCCCGCCGAAACAAGCATGTTGGAAATCACTCTGCGAACCCCTTTCTCTTCTCCAAGCTGTGGCTCCTCAGTTCCAAAGCATACACAGAATTCGAAGAATAGGAGGGAGATTAGTTGGGACTTCAAGACTACAGGATCCTAGGATAAGGTTATTTAGTGGGCCAACATGCAAGTTAATTTCCACCTCTCCTTAACACCTAAGCCAGTCCAGCTCCTTCATGGATATGTTATCAAATGCGGCTGCTGGACGACGTTATGGAAAGACACTGAGAACAGCTCTACAGGAAAAATGGCCCAGGATGGGAGCCGATCCGCCAGGGGGCCATTTGAAAAGTGGAATTCGAAGCTCTGGCAAGCTCTGGAAAATTACAGCCTTCCTCAATGGGATTAGTTGTCCAAAAATGAAGAATATTTTCTTTTATGCTGCCGTGCTTTCTGATTGCTTTCTTTTCCCTGCTTGTTCTCATTCCCCTCTTCTGTGCCAGCGGCCGGATTCCACGGCCAGCAGCATCCTGATGTCAGCACAGTCCCAGCCATGGGCACAGAGTTGGGGGGGGTAACTATGGTTACCTGCACGCAGAGAAGCTGGATGGGGATATTCTTCTAAAGGGGAAGGACTACGTAAAGGAAGAGAGCAGAATTGGATGTATGAGGAAGTTCTGCTGTCCTCGCATCCTAATTTTCATGGTGCTCTCATCATTTATTAGTGCAGGAGGCATTTTTCGGATGGATTCAGGGCTGGATCTTCCCCTCTCCCTTGGATTCTGTCCTTTTCTGGGAGAGAACAGTTTTGTGGCTCAGGGTGGGGAGGTGTGACAAGCTGAAGGGTCTGTGCCTGGGACTCAGCAGTCAGCATGGCTCACGTGTTAGCAGGCTGTGGCTGGTCTAACAGGGTGTGTTGGGGGGCATGGGGGAGACACAGATGTCTCAGCCAAATCCCTAGCACGCATCGACCTCTGGCCCTACACGGGGGAGGGCTGAGGTGTCTGGGGATGTGGATTGGAAGGAGGCTGTAAAAACGTAAAGAGCGCAGTCCACTTGGGCTAGGAGAAGGAAAGAAGGGAAAGGGGGCATTAGGAGAGACTGTGTGCTGAGGGAGGGCACGTCACACCACTTTTGTCTGTGGGATAGGTACGCTACAGGGCCTAGCACCGCGATAGTGGGCTGGGGTAGGGATGTTTGCCCCATGAGTTCAGCAGAGCAGGTGGCGTCTGGCTTCATCTATCTACCTTCCTATCCTCTATCCATCTGTCCACTCACCTTTATTCACTCACCTTCTATCCATCCATCCCTCTACCCACCCATCCATCCATTCATCTGTCCTTCATCCATCCATCCATCCGTCCATCTATTTACTACTTACTCATCCACCCATCTGTTATCTATCCATTTCTCCATCCATCCATCCATCCATTCATCCTTCCACCCACCTATCCTCTGTTCATCTGTCCACCCATCTTTATTCACTCATCTTCTATCCATCCATCCCTCTACCCACCCACCTCTCCTCCATCCATCCATCCATCTATCCATCTATCCACCACCTACTCATCCATCCATCTGCTATCCATCCATTTATCCATCCATCCATCCATCCATCCATCCATCCATCCACTTATCCTCTATCATCCATTCATCCATTTGTTCCCATTTTATTAGCGGCACTTGTGGGATGCCCACACTCACAACACACCATGCTAGGTGCGAGGAGGTGAAGATAAGACCTGGTCTCCCGTCCAGGAGTTCACAGCCCAGTGAGAGAGACAGCTGACAGACCAGCAATGACAGTCAGGGGGAGGAGCACTCTCAGAGAGGTGAGCCCAGGGTTCCTTGATGGGCAGAGAGGCCTTCTAGTCAGACTCTGAAGTGGGAGGGAAGGCACATTATGGGGACCGTCCTTCCCTTGGTGGAAGTTCTGGTGTCAGTCCCCTTCCTGCCTTAGTGGAAGGCGAGTTCCTCCAGGGTTTCGGTTCCCTCCCAGACCACATCCAGGCTGGGAAAACTCACCCCACCTGCCTTCTCCTCTCCTTCCTCTTCCCCCAAAGCCCCACCTACAGCAAGCCCATGTGCCCTAGCCTGGCAGAGCATCTCTTTTCTGAGCCGGGCCCCACTGCTCTGTGCCTTCCAGCCTTTCCCCACAGCGCCTTCCTCCCTCTGCCTGGCCACTGTCGGCTCACCCATGGCAACTCCAGAGGCTGATCCAAGCCTATGTTGCAGCACGCCCATCACCCCTCTGTGGCCACCCGGTCCATGTGCCATGCCCGGTGCAATTAGAACAGACAGGTTCTCTTTGAGTTACAGCGTGTGTGTGAGAACTACTTCGCCTACAGCCTGCCAGCGATGTCCACACATGCCTTGGGGCTCTGCATGTTCGTGCTGCAAGGCTTTCTGGGCTGTGGCGGAGTCAGGAGCCCTTCCACTGCCAGTCTGCCACCTCAAACCCAACATGGAAAGAACCCACCCGAGACTGCCAGACTCTGAAGGAAACCATTGCCATTCATGGTTTAGGAAGCCCTTGACAAACCACAATAGTTTCCTTCAAAACAAACACCTAGAGCCATTACTTAATCAATCGCTTGCCAATACATTATCGCCCCCACTCCAATAGGCATTAATCACCCCTCTGCCAGGCTGGGACATAGCCTGGAGATCAGGAAGCTCAGTCCTGGCGGAGCTGCTGCCCATGTGGGAGCAGGCTCAGAAGGCTGGATGATGTCTCATGAAAGCATTCTCCGCTTCCCTCCCACATGGAATCTGAAACACAAAACAGAACAGAAACAGACACAGAGGACAGACTGGTGGTTGCCAGAGGGATGGGGTTATGGTGTGTCTGGGTGAAAAGGTGAAGGGGAATAAGAGGTACAGACCTCCAGTTACAACCTCAGTAAGTCACAGGGATGTAATATACAGCACGGGGAATACAGTCAATGTTAAAATTCCTGTACAGGGGCAAACGGCTACTAGACTTACTGTGGAGATCATGTCGTAAGGTGTGTAAATGTTGAGTCACTGTGTTGCACATCTGAAGCTAAGATAATATTGCATATCAACTACACCGATCAAAAGCATCCTCCATTTGATAAAATGTCAGGCCCTCTCCTACTTAAAGGTGCAGCAGAGTCAGAGGGATGCTGCCTGCTCCTCCTGCCTCCATCCTTGGCCTTCCACTCACTCCCCACACCTCACGACCTCCACCCACAGTGTGCAAGAGCATGGCTTTCAGCACGACATCACTGGCAAAGTGTCCAAGGTCCCTTGGGGAGGGCAGCAAGTGAGACTTACATGAGCACATCCAGTTGGGATGAAGTATCACCCACAGGCTGAGGGCATCTTACAAGCTCAGTGTGTTAGAGAAGATCAGCCAGCTGGTGAGTCCGATCTCTGGGTGTTAGCTAAAAACCAGGTAAATCCTCCAAGAGCCTCAGGGGTGCTGCCTTCCGGGTCTGCGTTGGGATTTTATCAGATGGTCCAGACTGTTCCTGCTTCTCTCTTACTTCTTAATGGTATCCGGTCCCACCTGGCATGAGCAGCCGTGCTGGAGACAGGTGCAAGGGCACACCCCACCCTCATCTGGATGGAGTGATGCGTATCTGTTCTTGGTACCCACTCAGTGAGGATGTGTCCATTGATTTTGTAAGGCCTCAGAGGTATGCTTACCTCCCTTCCCTTCGAGAGTGCGTTTGGGTTACTTGGGGCACACAGAGGACCCTTCCTTGTCCACGGCTCCCCCAACCAATCCCTGACAGCCATGTTTGTGTCAAAGGTCTGCCTTCATCCCAGCCATCTGGGCAGCCCCCTCACCCTGGATTCTAGTCAGCTGACAGTGAGGACCTGAAACTGAATGCCTTGTACCCTCATACCCTCCCTGCCCCTCTAGCACTTCCCTGCCCTCTCAGGCCATCACCTCTTACCCACCCCACCTGTTGGCCTCCCAGTGCCCGCTGGCCTGCCCCCTGGCTCTACACCAGCCTCCTGGCTTAGCCTGGCTTCTTGAGGTTCCCCCAGTATGACTTCACCTTCCTTTTCCAACTCTGGTTATTCACTTAGCAAACGTTTATGGAGCCCTTCCTATGGAGGGTGTTGAGATTCTGGGGACGCAAAGGGGAAAAGGTCTCAGGATCTGCCCTTGAAGGGCTCACAGCCTGGTGTGAGAGACGGCCATTCTCCAACCCGTTCAATGCAGGGTTGTGTTCCTGTTGCAGTGGTGGGTCCAGTGGTGGCTGCATGGGGGAGCCTGGGGTTAAGGAAGGCCTCCCAGAGAAGGGCGACCTCGGCAGAGGCCCGGCAGATGTGGGCGAGGACCAAGGGCAGGGACAGGGGAAGGTCGGCATTCCCAGCATGCCTCTCCCACACTCTGGTAGAACTTTCATGCCCACGTGCTGCTCCCCAGACATGGGCCACTCTCTCCAGCCCTGGCCATCGGTCACATCATTCCCGTCGAGAGCGCCACCCCAGCCTCGCTCTACAAAGTTAGCTCTGGCTGCAGAACCCTCACCCACCTTTCACGGCCGCGCTCGGATTCTGTGTCTCTCCCCAACCCTCAGCATTTTGCCCACCATTGAGACTCTTACCCTCTTCTATTCCTTTTGTGGTTCACTTTTCTCATCTCCTTGAAAAACTAACTTGGCCTTGGAACGGAAAACTCTGATGAGCACTCTTCTAAGCAAAGAGCAAAAAGCAGAGTGAAACGTGCCCTAGAATGCTTATGTCCTCGACTGTGTGGCTGGGGTGGTTGGGTGGTCGGGTGGTCCACGGTGTCAGAAAGGATACAGTGCCTGCCATGTACCTTGGCAGCCCCTCGGTGTTGGATCATATTCAGAGTCACCTTTTCTTCTCTCTGTCGATGTAGGGCTTGATGACCCTCAGGTGTGTGCTGACCCAGGCGTCCCTGAGAATGGCTTCAGGACGCCCAGCGGAGGGGTTTTCTTTGAAAGATCTGTCACCCGATTCCACTGCCAAGACGGATTCAAGCTGAAGGGCTCTCTGAAGAGACTGTGTGTGAAGTTTTTTAATGGCACCCTAGGCTGGGTCCCCAGTGATAAACCCATCTGCGTGGAAGAAGGTAAGCGCCTGAACCCGCTCCCTGGGCCTCTTCCCATGGACACCTCGCACCTGGTCCGCGCATGCTGCATGGCTGCGAGGGCACAAAGCCGTGTGGGCCAGAGGGGTCAGTGCCCTGGGCTGCTGCGAAGTTTTCAGGACCAGACCTGCACAGACAACCACGCCTGTGTCCTGGGGCAGAGGAGATAAATTTATCCTGGCGTTAGAAGTAATCATCTTCCTTCTCTGTCTCAGTTACCATCCAATTTATCACTGTTTTTGTCAATGCGGGAGAGAAGCTCAGATAACATTAGGGCTATTTATTATTGAGCTGCCAACGCCACACTCGTTTCCATGTTACTCAATGAAAAGCGCGGTAAATATATTGGGCAAAAACTACCTAGAACGATGCAGACAATGCCTATTACTCAGAGGATTGAATCAATTACACTTATCAGTTCTCCATTCGATGTGATTCATTTAGGGGAAGAACTGTGACAAGCAGTGGCAGATTGGCAAGGTGGACATTTATTCTAGCAATCATCCCTAAATGTATTGGGTCACGGCAAGGTATTCTTTTACTTCCTGCAATTATCCGTTTAATCTGTTGGTCGAAACAACTTTATGTATATTGTTTTTTGCTATTTATAGATACTTTTAGAGTTTAAAGGATGCATTGGGTTTAACTCATTGGAACACCAAATTGTTGATGATGTATCTCCGAGGATTGGCAAGCCAGAAGTAGGCACGGGTGTGAATCGAGAATTCATTCTAGACCCAAATTTCCATGAGGCGTAGAACTTATATGTCATTGAGGTCATTAGAAATGAGTTTCAATTTCTCCTAACACCATTATTGATTTTATTTTGGGATGGCACTTTTATAACAATGACATATAAACTCTTATTCTGATTTAGTGTATATCTCTATGAAACTTTTAAAATAGTTTATATCTGGGAAGCCTCTGTTATGATCTTCCTTATGAAAATTTTAAAGGATGGACAAGTTGATGTCTTCTCCTTAAGATATTTGCTATCTTTGCTTTTGTTTTTAAGGTGTTTTATTAAAGCCAAAATTAATATAAGGAATTAAGATTTCAAAAAATAAATTCAGTTTTCCTCTTATTATATGCAGCTCATGCAGGCTGTGGTTTCCATAAGATTCTATTAATTATAAGGTTATTTGGTTGGTATATATATCAACTTCCTTGCCTAAATCTCTGCTCTCAGATACCCAGTGCTTAAAACCCAGGGAAGCTCAACAACATCAGAGAACAAAAAAAATCCAACAACCTTCCTGAATGTCACCCAGAGATGAAATCCCTCTTATTTTGCCTTCTTGGTGGGGAAAAAAAAAAAGGTTTATCCCTTTCTAGATGAGTATCTCTCCAACCCTGTGTATAACTAATATGAAGGAATTCCAACAACGGGAGTGAACAAATCACTGCGGGGCGGGAGGCTTGGGTTGTGTAGGTCTGCGTGCGTGAGCCTTGAACTTAGCCCAGTGATTTGGTTAGGGGCTGTGCAGGTGGGGGTGGCAGGCCAGCGCTTTTATTACGCAAACTGATAATAAGACCACCTGTTTCCAAAGGAGGGTCCAGGACTCTGCATTCTGCTCGAATTGCGTGTTTTAGAAAGTTTGGAAGAACAGGTATCGCCTTCCTAAGTGTGACAGTATATTGATTTTTAATATTCATGGTCCTTGTGTTGACCTTTGAAAGATCTGGATAAAGAGAGGGCCTTGTTGCTCTGATGGAGGACAGAACCACCATCACTCATGTCCCAGTAACCGTTCTTTAGTCTAAGTGGCTTACAGGGGGCGGGGGACTCCTGGAATCTACACCCTGAAGGCCATGTGGCAGTGAAGAAGCAAAACTGCCCCCTCCCTGCCCAACTTGTAAATGCCTTTGCTCCCCCGCTCAGGCTTCATGCTGGAAATAGTAAGGGCTGCTGGGTCATTTCTGTCCTTTGCCAGGCAATTCTTAGGAGGCTAATGAATTTTTGTGTGGTGCTAATAGTAATAATGGTAATAAAGTATCCCCTTTGTATAGGTGATTACAGTGTAAAATTTCGTATTCGCTATCTCATTTCACATGCACAGCCATGCCACAGGATGAAGTCTTATTGTTCTCACCCTTTCATTAGGAAACTGAGGCTCAGAGAGGTTTGCGTACTTTCTGAAGGTCACACAGCTGGTGAGAACACACGGAGCTGGAACTGCTCAGCCAGCACTTTTTCCCCTACCAGGTTATGTGTAACCTTGTTGGTGTCACAAAAGCCCCACCCTGATGGGGCAATTGTGACAGCACAACGTTACAGTCAGTGGCATCACTGAAGTGCAGGGTTGAAGGAGCTCGTAGAAATCATAAAACCCAAGCCCGCGGGCTGGTTTAGCTTTTGTTTGACCAATAGAGAAACTGAGTCTCAGAGAAGTAAAGAGCCTTCCCAGAGTTAAAGGGCAGTTTAGGGACTGACCCGTTCAGCTCCAGGTCTCCTCACTGTCTGTCCCCTGGACTCCCTCCAGCCTTTCACATGGTCAAAGTTCTGCCTGTGATGCAGGTTAAAAAAAACAAGTGTATGTGCATTACAATGCTCTGTAATGGGAAAGCGCTCTCCCGAAGCCAGGTGGTTAGGAGGCAAGTGTTTTCTCGTTCGTTTACACGGGTTCCTTCCCTTTTATTCTCCACTTCGTTCTGCCATGTGTCTCGGCCTCCCTCCGTCTCTCGTGGCCCGATCCAAATGGTTTATTTAAGTACACTGAATGTATAGAAGTTTGGAATTACATTCTGATAATGCAAACATTGAATTAATTTCATAGCACCCAAAGGCTCCAACCTGGAGATTATACATAGAGATGCATCCCTTGCTTCTCTGAGCTGCTTCCCTGTCCGTCCCTAAGCAGAGGAGTGAATGTTTGTGGTCCAGGGAGTAGAGGAGGCAACCAGAAGGATGGAGAGGAGACCCTGGAGTTGGCAATGGCCAGAAAATAGGCCCCTTGGGCACAGGGCTCCTGATGTAAGTACAGTAACTCAAGGCCAGGGTGACAGCCACCACCTGGGCCTCTTACATTCCAAAACCACTCAGCCAGGTCTCCTGGGGATCACTTTTCCTGGGTACTTATGGTCCTTTTCACATTTCATAAGAAAAGGTGGATGTGAAGTAAGGTTGACTTGGCATAAATTCACTTTGCAAACACTTAATGCATGACAAATCTGGACGTGTCCCAGCCTGCACACCTTACTAAGGGCCGGGACAGCGTGGTGGCAATAACAGACTTCCATTTGCACGAATAAAGTCGTAGTATTTTTAAAAATCAATATCCCAAAGTGACAAAGGCAAAATGAATTCAAATCCACTTGTGTTCGGAACAGCCAAAAGTTATTTATTATCCACGTTAATGGAAAGATTTCATTACGTACCCATCCCTGGGTACAGTGGGGATGCTCAATACATCTCAGCTCTTGGGGCGTTAGTTTTACTGGCTGGATGGCAGTATTTGGTTTGGTTTTTTAAAAAGAGACAAAATAAATAATGGCTCACAGTTCCTGGGTTGGACTTGAGCCTTCCTTAGGTTATGAGACGATGTTCTGTGGCACCCAGGTCCCCGCTGCCTCGGGTTCTCATCCCTGGAGAGGAGGTTTGGGGTGTTTTTAAAGGTCAGATGCCTCTAGCTGGAGCTTCAGCTTCTGGGTAGATTTGGGTGTCCCCTGAGCACCTTTGGGCGTGGAGGATGCACTCCTCATGCAGCATGGAGTATGTTGTCTTTGACCTTTCTCTTGGAATATGACCCTGAGGAGGGGCAGGAGACTACCCTGGGGCTGGGGCAGACTTCCGTTGTCATGCCGTGGTGTTTTATACTGTAGGACTCCTCCCAAGGAGCAAAGGGACTTTTTCCTTTTCTCCTCGCCTTGCCCCCTAAGCGGCTCTGAATAGTCCCTGGCCACGTTGGTTACTTGAAGCAAAGTTTGGGTAGATCCACGCTGAACCAATAAAAAAGGATTTGGGGGAAGCTGGAGCCAGCCTCGGTGTGAATCTTCCAGAGCAGGTTCCAGACCCGCCTGGGACCGCTGGGATACCTGCTGAACAGCCCCAGCAGAAGGCTGTCATTAGAGCTTAGGTTGTCCCCGCAGAGCATGCTGGCTTGAGAATGAACGGGCTGAGTGGAGGGCCGTTCCAGAAAATCCTCCCTCTGACTGGTGAACAACTCCTCTGTGGCTGGAGAGGACCTGAGGGACAGGGTAGGAGGCAAAAGGGTTGTCTAAATCACATGTTGGATGCGCCCGGGCAGCCCAGGCCTGTAAGGAAATGCTTTCCTTGCTCTGAGAATCTCCTTGGCCATGGTGTCCCCTTGCTTGACTCCCGCCACAGCCAGCAGCACCATGGGAGAATCCTGGGCAGAAGGAAGCGTGGCTGGAAACCATGAACTTGGTCTGATCACACCTATCTGGCCCTTCCGTGCTTCTGGGCAGAAAGATACCCCCCTGTCCCCTGATGTAGAATACCAGGGACATTCTGTCACCATGGCACGTGTGATGGCCAGGTCCACACAGTACCTGTTACCACTTATTCCCCGAGTGTCTGAGCCATGCTTGTCATGCATGAGGCAGGCGAGGGCGGCCCAGGGCACTGCCAACTGTTTCCTGTGGCCGCTTTCTGGCCTGTCCTCTTCTGTCACTTGACTGTTAGTCTCCCCGTGTCTTTACCTGACACCCCCTTTAGACAGGTGGTCTGGTTACGATCCCTCAGTGCTGGGGTGGGGAGCCCTGCCCACAAATGCTCACACTCAACTCCTTCAGGAATGGCTGGTTTTATTTCCTGGTCCTTTCTTTGACTGCTTTTCCTGACGTTTAGGTTCCAAGTGCATTCGGTTGTCTGCAGTCATTTTTGGCTCCCTGCACACGGGAAAGAGCACAGGCGTTCTTTCCTTCCATAGTCCTGGTATTTCACTGTGGCTTTGCCCACAGTGACGTGTTGTCAGTGCCGTGGAGTTCTCCAGAGGGCATTGGGGGTTGAGGTGCCTGTCCCAGGTCCTGCTCTCTGGGGATCCAGAGAGGCAATAGTAGGAGAAGGTGAAGATTCCTAGACATCAATCTAGAGCCTGCCCCAACCCCCATTGCTAAAGGCAAAGCCTCCTTGGGGTGCAGCCCCTACCCATCCCCCACATAGACCTGCTTCCGGCCTGCACATGGGTGCCTTAGTTGTCCCTTCTCAATAAGGCTGCAGTGTTAGGAGGAGGTGTCTGTCATATGTATCGGGTACCACACTTGGTGTGCATTATCTTCTCTAATGCCTGCAGCAACCTTACGAAGTAGGTTCTGTTACCTTTCCAGGTGAGGAAGTGGAGGCTCAGAGACACAGAGTTTCCCACGGTCTCCCAGGTAGCCAGTGGCAGAGTTGGGGTTCAGGTCAAAGCCTGTGCTTTCCAGTCCTCTCCTCTCACCTGACCCAAGGTGGATTTTCCCAGGGAAAGGGCGGGGAGCAGCTGACACATGCCATCTCGGGCCGAGCCCAGACCCCGAGGGACAGGCACCTGGCTCAGACCGTTTGGAACCTGTCTGTGCAAGGCTCTGGCTCCCCAGATGTGTGCCAAGGCCCACCCGCACTGAGGGTGTGTTACAAACACACATTCAAACCTCATGCATTGGACGGTGAGGAGTGAGGCCAAGGACTACATACATTTTCCTCAACTCTCAACTGGTTCTGGTGTGAAAAAAAAGGAGTTTGAAATCCAGTCCTGCAGGGATATGGTCTGATGTCACTTTACCCAGGAACGAGATTGTCTCCTGCGTTAAACAGAGCTCCTGGGGGATCATTAGTTCTTAGGGCCCGAGAAGGTCAGCGTGTCATTCATTTCACAGGGAAGAGACTCAAGCCTCTGGAGCTTAAGTGACACGTCACATGGGGAATCAACGGGATTGGGACCCACGTCCCGGCTCACTGTTCAGTCCTCTTCGTACTCTGCGGGTGGCATGCACACAACCCAGGCTGCCTGTCAGAGTCACCTGGGGAGCTTTGAGCAGTCAGGGAGCCTGGAACTTTCCCCAAGAGATTTAATCTTAGTTGTTCTGGGCAGTAGGAGCTCAAACATGGGCATTTCTAAAAGCTCCCAAGGGAATTTCAATTAACCTGGCTATCCACCCCTTTGTGTCACTCTCCCTCACTGTCTGGTTGTGGCCGAAGGTCCCATGTGGCACAGGAGAGCTGTCCCTGTCCTTCCCCAACTTGCCATGTCTCCATGCTTACCCCCTCTGTGCCCCAGGCCCATGCACAGGGAAACAAATGAATTCATTCAGGCAGCATTATTTTTAAGTACTTACTAAAACGTTTTGCGGCCCATAGACCTGACGAGGATTGCTATAAAAGATGAATAATTCGATGCTAAGAAGTTTCTTTGAGCTTCCTGGGGGAAAAGTTGCAATGCGAGTTTAAGCATTATTATTACATTATAAATTTTTAATTAAAAGATACAACATGTCTCATGAGCTAAAGGTGGCGGGAAAGATGGGAGCTAACTCCTTTATTCACTGAAACTGTGGGGTGCAGGCATTTTTCAAAAGCAGGGCAGGGTTACTCTTTTTTTTATCGTTACTCCCGTATTAAAGTGAGTTGTCTCCCAGCTCCAGAGACTTTGCCAAAACACATGGATGCTTTAAAAATGTTTTATTTAGAATCCCTTCCGTCTCGTGTGCATTCGCTGCCATCTAAAATTTCTTTCTTGTTGCCTTAAACACGGGTTATCAGGAACAGCAGCCTGTGCCCACAAGGGCAAATATTTGCATGTCTTTCCCTAAGACAGTCTCCTCTCATTTCCCATCTTCTCAGATAAGCAGGAGCAAAGAGGTGCCCCTCCCTGTCTCCAGGACCTCTGTCATGTCTTATTTATGCTTCTTGTAACAGAAGTCACTGCTTCCCTGCTCCCCCTCCCTTGTGGCTTCGGTGTGAGTTTGTTTTTTGTTCTTAAAAAGATTTCTTTAACTTAAATGTGGTCATGACTTGAAAGGGAAAAAAATATCCAGAGGAAATAAGGTCAGGTCAGTGGGGGAGGTGGGGGGGAGGCAGCTGCAGCGAAGATAAGTGGCAAAAATGATCGGCTATCATCGTGGCAAGGTGACAGCTGGATTGCCCCAGGCAGAGGTTCACGAGCCTGCGCAGCCGACCGCCCTGTCCCTGCCGAGGGAAAATCCGAATCAGAGCAGCCTTTACCAGCTGCCTCCTGCCATCTCCCATGTCACGTGAGCACCCTTTCTATACAGGGGCCCTGGAGGTAGGGAGTTGCTTTAAGTCACGGAATTATTAGGCAAATGCAGAACAACAGCATCAGCACCTGTGGAGATCCTTGTCAGGTCATGCATAAAGGCCACAGTGTGATTGTTAGCAAACCTTGAACGCCAGGCCACTGGTGGCAATTTCCCCAGAAAGTGGTTGTCCATTTCACAAGCTTGCAATGGAAACTCCCCACAATTAGGTTGGGTGCTTATGAAAAATGCAGGGCCACCCCATGGGTGTCCTTCCCAACCCATTGCAGATGAAATCCATCTTCCCTCACGGCAGTCTTGAGCAGTTCGGGGCTGGCCGTGGCTCCCCGGTCAGCATATGAGAGCCCTGTTACTAAGGCAGAGCTCCTGGAACCCCACGCTGGACCTGGAGGCGCACATGGCCTTGGGTACAGAGCTGCCTCCCAACCACAGCCTGTGCAGATTAGGATCTGCTCTTTATTAGACACAGATGCTAAGGGATAGGCGGGGACTTGTTAAATCTGAGCCGGCCTCTGCATTTGGATGGCTGTCTGCGGTCTAGTCGAGCAATTTTCAACCTTTTCCATCTCGTGGCACATACAAACTAATTACTAAAATTCTGCGGCACACCAAAAATACAGTTTTTTGCTGACCCTACAAAAAAAATACATATGATTTTGATTCATTCACATCAGATGGCTATTGTATTGGCTGTTGTCATTTTTTTTTATTTGACAATCAACAGGAAAAGAGGTCACTGACCCTGACTAAATAGTCAGATATGTATGTTTTAAAAATTCTTATGGTGCCCTGGCTGGTATGGCTCAGTGGACTGAGTGCCAGCCTGTGAACCGACAGGTCACTGGTTTGATTTCCAGTCAGGGGCACATGCCTGGGTTGTGGGACCTGGCCCACAAATAAATAAATAAAATCTTTTAAAAACATTCTTGTGGCACACGGGTTGAAAATCACTGATCTAATCAATCACCTTACCTATCTATCAAACAGTGGTTCTCAGTGTTTGACTTCATGGGAATTGCCCAAGGGGCATGCTAAAGATGCACATTTATTTCCAGATCTACTGTTACAGGTTTTTGTGCACTTAGGAGTCGGAATTTAGGAGGCACCTTGGTGATACTTGCGATGCTTGCCATAGGCACTTGAAAAGTAGAACATCAAGATGTAGGATGGAACTTCTGTAAGTTGTCAGCCCATGAAAAGGACATTTGAACGGCCTTTTTTATTTTTCTTTTGAGCTCAGTTGTGGCAAACATGTGCTTTCTGTCACTTCCTTGTTGTTGAAAGGGAAAGCTTCTTTAAAGATAAAATAGTTAAAGCTCTGTTTACCCAGAAAAAGCAGGAAATCTGGAAGATTTGTCTTCTAGGGCAAAACTCTCTGAACCAAACCCAGTTTCTCCAACAAAGTGTATCTGCCCAAGAGGCCAAGTTGCCTCCAGAATATTTTCTGGAAAATAATCAAGGTTTTATGCTTTTGGAAATGTAATTGCAACCCCCAATAAGTTTAGTCATTTATTTCCTCAAATTCTGTGAAGCCCTCTCTATTTATAGGCCAGAGACTCCCAGTTTAGTTGGGAAAGATCCCATCATTTTCAGTGAGTTTCCTTATTCTTCTTTCTGGATTGATTCTGTTGTTGTTGTTGTTGTTGTTGTTGTTTGAACCTTTTAAACACTCATGCAATATAACATGTGTAAAAGCACACAAAACCACACAATTCAGTGAATTATCACAAAGCAAACACCCACATCACCACCATCCTGGTGAAGGCCTAGAACACTGATGGTGCCCTGGAAGCCCACCACCTCTTCCTGCCCTCTCAGCGGTGACCCCTCTCCAGCGTCACAGCGACCACTTCCCATAGTGAGCACTTAGCCCAGGACTGTGCACTCCTAAACATGCTGTGCTTGTAAGTTTAATTGATCTTTGCTTTATGTGACAAAGAGTAAGATTCCTGACTTTTTCTCTACCCCAGCACCTAGAACATACCAGGCCTAGAGAAATGCTCAATAGTTTACTGAATGAATGAATGAATGAACGAACCAATGAGTGAAAAAATAATAAGCTTTACAAATGCTGACTTGAACAAAAGCCGTTCTTCAGAACCTTTAATATGCCAGCAGGAATTGTGAATCTCTGAGTGTGTTTCGGGTATTCAAGTTCCTGGGAACACTTTTTGCAGAGGATCGATGTCAAAAGTTGGTATTTTTAAGGAGTCAGATTTGTATTCCCATATAACATTTTTTTTAAAAAGCAAACCTATCACATAGCACCTATTCTTTAAATTTTCTTTTTCTATTTCTGCTTCATCCTTTAGGACTCTGCTCTCTGCTAACTAATCTGATCAATTAATTTGTATTGATCTATAAATGTGTAGTACTGCCTTAGGACCTTTCACTGGTCCCCTTTTATTTATTCATTCTATTAAACCCCCTTTGTTACTAGAACTAGAATACAAAAAAATAATGAGAGTGGTAAGCTGGTGAACGTTTTATCCCAAAAGTGCCCATTTGTACCCTATCTGCATAAGTTTTGATTGTTGACTAGATTCGACATGACAGAATCGGGTGTTAATAGACCGTGTTTTTCATAGTCCTTGGTAACAGTATTTTTTAAGTGGCTTCTAAAAATTCTTCCTGGCAACCAGATGAATTTGTGCTGTAGAAAATCGTGTTCTTTCTATGTGATACTTTAGAATTGATGAAGATGACACGTTTCTGTTTAGCAACTAAAGCTCCTGATTTCTTTCTGTCCATCAAAATAGGGTCCATAGTTTTGTTCACTGCTGCCGACAACTTCCTCCTGTTTCACTGGGGGGATTAGGTGCCAGCACTGCGGATGAAAAGATTGTCAGGGTTTACTTTTAGGTTTTGTTACAGCTGGCCTGTTTCGGTTTTGTCCTGGTTACTAGGGCACAGCCCCTCCTGGCCTCCCTACCTTGGTGGAATATCGGCTCTGACATCTGAGTTCCCACTCGACGTGTAGCTCCTCTTACACAGTAAATTGGTCCTGGGTCACTCATTCCCTGTGGTAACGCTTCTTTAGCCAAGTGCATGATTACTGCGATTGGGGGGCTGTGAATTCCCTTGGAACCTTATGTCATGTCCTCTGTAGTCATCTCCAACTCCTGCTTATGGACACAGAGTTCTAATGACAAGTTCAGAGCATTCTGTATTATAGACCGTGATGCAGAGAAGGCCTGGGGGCTTCTCCTCCCAGTCAGCTACTCTTCACATGTTCCCCACGTCCAAATAAACATTTCTGTCCATTGAATTTACTTGTGGTAGCCAGTCACCTCCTGAGTATACTGGTTAATTCTTGAATACATTTTAAATCAATCATGAAAACAGTTGGTTAGTCATATAAATTACTGCCATAGGACCTATTCACAGCCAACATTTTACAGACGGATGCCTTGATAAATGTGTTTTTATTTGCTGTGAATCATTTCTGCATAGTGATACTGAAAAAAATGGAATCCACCTTTTCCATCATGAAGGAGGCAGCCGCAGAGGGCACAGATGTGTCAGTTATCTTGTGGCTCTAGGCAGGAGTATCCTGGGAGGGACTTGGGGGAAATTCAGCTAGTCTAGTGGAAAACCTGTTGTCTGAACGTGAAGAGTTAGAAATCGCCTTTCCACAGCCTGAAATGCAAAGATGAGAGAACACAGTTTTCCAGCCACAGCTGCCTCTGCTGAGGTCCAGAGACAAAGGGCCGGCCACTGGTGGGTTTCCTCTGGGGGGAGAGTTTAGCTCCTGGTGCTGCCCTGAGAGCCCATTCATCAGATTCTTGTAGGGCCCGGTGCTTGAGGTTTCTCAGGTTGAGGGCCCACGGCGCCCCTCAGCATTTCTTCTGTGCCTCGTGTATACAGAGGTCTGGGGACCTGGGAGGAGTGCTGGGGAGAGGGTGGCTGTCCCTGCTCTCAAGCTAATGGAGGTGCCGAGAGCTGAGCTAAAGACGGACCTGGGCCTGACAGCATCTGATTAACGGATAGATTTATAATCCTCACCAGAGGATATGTTTATTGGTTTTTAGAGAGAAAGGGAGAGAGAAACATGGATGGTTTGCCTCCTGTACATGCCTCAACCGGGGATCAAACCTGCAAACTTTTGGGTCCAGGATGATGCTCCAACCACTTCAACTAACTGAGCCACCTGGCCAGGGCAGTATTTGACCTCTGATGATTGATAATAGACAGAGGATGGCTACCACTGCTTGGCCCCCAGCTCTTAGGGTCCTCCCCGGCCAGGACAGCCCCCTCTGTCCTAGGCTTTCCCACCACTGACGTTCCATTTTTCTAGAGCCTGTTGTTGGATTCTTCTTTGCTCCCAGTCAACCCAGCCCCAGCCCCACATCAAAGCTCCTGGGACAGGCTCTTTTTAAAGCCACCCAAGTTCCCAGCAACCAGAGCCATCCACCAACTAGCTACTGCTCCTTCCCGCCTCTTCCCTCTGCGTGAGGGTTCCCAGGGCTCAGAGCCAACGGTTCAAAGCTTAGAGGAACATGGTGAGGATAGTCTTCCAACCATATGGTGGATTCTGTAGGCTTTAGGGATGGCTGAGAGACCTACAATCTTTTAGAGCATTGGAGGAAGTTTCTTTGATTGCCAAAGTGCTATCCTTGGATTTTGCCTTGTTTCAAAAAGTTTGGAAGCAGCAGACCTGGACTGTTACACATCTGTAGATCAGGGCCATCTGACTCGAGCAGTAGAAATACATACCTCTGGCTTACATGCCCACAGGCCTGGAAGATCAGAGATATTAAATGGAGTTGTGCCAATAAGAGATGGAGAGACACGTGGTGACCACTGTGACTTAGGTGGGATTGGTTGGATGGTATGTAGAGTAGGAGTGGGCAGAGGGAGCAGGATCCCACCTTGGCAGCACAGAACTGAATGGCCTGTGTGGTCAGCTGGGCGTAGAGAGCGTTACAAGGGGGTAGTTATAATGGGTCCATTTTGTTTTATCTTCTGACCATTCTGTTGCTTGGACCTCCAAGCCTCCATGCCCACCTGCGGACTCCCAACCTCGTCTCTGCCCCTCCCATCCACATGCATCCTGGTCTGACTTCACGACTCCACAGCTCCACGTGCAGATGGCAGTAGGTTGCTTACTTTGAGCCTTGGCGAGATTGGCAGTGGTGGTGCTCTACTCTGTTTATTATCTTCTGCAAAACAGATAAGGTAGATGGGGAATGAAAATAGCTAATGCAACCGTGGCTCGCTCCCTGCTTTTTTGCAAAGCACCTTTTCTTATAAGGCCCAGGCCCTCACCCCACAGGCAGTTACTGGGGAGACATGCTGGGGGCAGCCAAATAGGCTGCACTGTGCTGTGTGCTGTTTACAAACACTGCCAAGGGAGGAACCAGATGAATAGTTCCGGTGAACCCCCAAATCTGGTGTTTCTTCACGTATTTTCCAAATTGTCCATAAGCTCATCTGTGTAGTATGCGGTGTCACAGGTGGGAAAGTTCCTTTGGTGGCTGGATCCCCACACCCTCAGTCCCTCTTTCTGAGCTTGGCAGCTTGTCATTGGGACCTGAGCCTAGTGATCAGTAAGGAGCCATGTATCAGATGGCTGTGTGTGTCGAGACCAGGTCTGAAAATCAGAGCTTTCTTGCGAAGCCGTGAATCACAACTGTTTTCAATTCCAAAAATCATGTATGCTGTTTGCACCGTTGCAGTTTGCCACATTCCTCAAATCGAAGATGCTGAGATTCATAACAAGACCTATAGATACGGAGATAAGCTGATCATCGCTTGTCGTGACGGATTCAAGATCCGTTACCCCAACCTGTACAACTTGGTCTCGCTGTGTCGCGATGATGGGACGTGGGACAACCTGCCCATCTGTCAAGGTATGAGATGGAAGCTGTAGTTGTCGGTGGTTCTTCCCACAGAGTGTGTAGTAGGGTGTGTGTGCCTTTCTTTAACAGACAGATGACAGAGTGGAAACAAAGCCACCCACACTGCCCCAGGTGGTCTGGTCCAGCTCTACCTTCACCTGGATCACCGAGCTCTATTCTTGTAGTTGTCACATCACTTCCTGGATTTTCTCCAGCTCCATGCACCTGCTTTCAAAGCATAAAATGGGAACTGCCTTATTCTTTAGCCTGTTAGATGTCTCCTTTACTGAGAAACCACAAGTAGGGGAAGAATTAGGAGATCATAACTAGGCTGTGAACACAGTGATGAACTGCTGTGTACTTAATGGGAATAACAAAACATTTGTTCTCATTTCAGTAGTGCTGAGAATATATTTCCAGCCGATCTTACAGTGGCTATTTTCTCTTAATAATGGTATCCTGTTTTGTAACACATGAGGAACAGAAAAATAATCAAATTCAAATTTCATCCAGACCACATGGTGAATAGTTATCCTTTTCCTTTAAAAAAAAAAAAAAAAGATTAGCCTGGGCTGACATACAGAGCTCTGTTTGTGTTCACATTAACTCTGATTTTATCTCTCAACACGCAACTTGGACCAAAGGATTGAGAAGCCATTGCATAATTCACATTTCAAGGGAGAGGGAGAGCAGTCTTATTTGCACAGAAAGCACTGGCACGGTCAAGTTGAGATGAATGTTAACTTTGTGTTTGGAAATGATAGTCGGCAGACTCTGCTGTTACCTCCCATGCCCCATCGTTAGAAATAAATCATTTCCTTACATGAGAGCCGAAGAGTCTCGGCCCCTGGGGAAAAAAAACAACCGATCCAGACAGAGGCCGCCCAGCCCCCTCTCACACCTGCATCTCCCCTGAAACTTCCTGTTTTACATGACATTTTTCAAGGAGACACGTGATTCATTTACACTTTCAGAAACAGTCCACAACATCAGCAGCTTGCTCTTAGGCTGGGCTATTTATTCAAGTGAACTTTATTAATCACTAATTCCTTCCAGTCCCATGGGCCTCTCTGGCTAATGGTGAAGAAAATGACCTTAGAATCCAGCCACTTCTTGCTTTGATATTTTCCACTTATCCTTTTGTTCTGCTGCTTTCTATTTCCTTTTATGTCACTTAAATACAGTCTGCTTCTTTAGGCGTATTTTTTGCCCCAATGACTTCTTAAGAATTTACCCTTATGGCCCTGGCTGGTGTGGCTCAGTGTCGGCCTGTGTAGCAAAGGGTCACTGGTTCGATTCCCACTCAGGGCACATAACATACCTGGGTTGTGGGCCGGGTCTCCCATAGGGGGTGCATGAGAAGCAAGCACACATTGGTGTTCCTTTCCCTCTCTTTCTCCCTCCCTTTTTCTCTCTCTAAAAAAAAAAATTTACCCTATGGTGATACATATCTTGGGGTGTCATTTTCCCCTGCTCAGCCTGGCCACTCTAGTCTCTCCCCTCCACCACCCCTTACTCAAGTCTCAGCCAAAACATGGCGTTTTTAGAGTTCTTGAACAACAGAAGAGCTGGCCAGCTGCTCTTGAGAGGCATGCTTTTTCCAACAACAGCATGGCCCACAGCCCAGCTTCCTTCCTCTTCAGACTCCCACTCTGTCCCCACAGAGGAGGTGCCCCTGGTCAGTGCCCTGTCCTCCCCTCCACCCCCACTGCCTTGCTGAGGCCCTGGCTTCCTTAGGCTGCCCACCCACCTGAGCACAGCATGAACAGCAAAGAATTAGGTTGCCTTAGATGACCTCCCGAGCCCCCAGGGGGAATATAATTGGCCCTCAGAGTGACATTTCATTCTGTAACTTTTATCGGCACCTGTAGACCAGGAGCTAAAGCCTGAGGAGTCTTCTCTCTATTCCGCAGAAGTGCAAATAGAAATCACATTGCACTATTGAGTGCAAGCCAGTTTTCTCCTGTTATATTTAGAACAGGCTGCCTCCAACCAAGAGTGAGCCTATCTTTCCTTTTCTGATTAGCTGCACGAGTTATAACCCCTTCCATCTCCTTTTGGGGCGAGGGCAGAAGGGCGGTTCTGAGGCCATTTTTTTCCCTGTGGGAACTTGGTATTTTGGAGAGTGGCGTCCTGAGGCCTCCTGCTCACTGTGAGTCAGACTTCATTTTTATTTAGGGGAAGCCAGTTTATCCAGATGGGTAGCTCAGAACTGCAGTATGCATTGGCCTTGGCCATTTTATATAGGGGCCTCGAACAGCTGCAGATTTGGGTATCTGTGGATTTTGGTATCCGTAGTGGGTCCTGGAACCAATCCCCCACAGGCACCGAGGAAAGACTGAAGTGTTTCAGGAGGCAAAAGTTATATGCCAATGTTCAGCTGCGTGCGGTTCACTGCCCCAACCCCAATGTTTTTCAAGTTCAAGTGTATACTTCTCAACAGGAGGCACAGACATAGTCATTGTGCCAACTTACTTGAACTATGCCCAGAGGTTCTAATACGTCCACTTGTCCAAATATTAATTTGCTTACCTTTTTCTCCACTACCGATTCTATTTTTTTCCTAATTCCCAACCTCCACCCACACATTTCACTTTTGCCATAAACAATCAGCTCAGGAAAAAAAAAAAATCACGTAAGGCCTAAAGGTGTGGCTGAGCACCACGCCTTTCAGACACGGTCCATCATCATCCTGAGTGTTGGCTGTTCAGGGCAGTGGCCAGCTGGGTTTCTAAGCTCGGTCACCTAGCACAGCAGGGCCAGCCCTGGCACCCCAGAGCGAGTGCCTCCCTGCTTCTGCCCTGACCCACTGACCCCATACACTGGGGCGCTGGCCGACACAGTCGGCCAAACGCCCAGCTCTTAGATGCGTAGGGTGGTATCTAGTGAAGTCAGCTTAGGAGAACGGTTCAGTCATCTGGTCTAACTTGTCCCTGCAGATTGGAAGGGAAACTAGGTATTTCCATTATACATTATTTACTTCACACACAATTAATTCTCCCCGGGAAGAGCACCAGCTCTGCAGGGTCATTACACCCTCCAGTGAAACTGCTGAAACCAATAAGACATTCTGTGATCACAGTGGAAGCCACACTAAATGGAGTTCTGTGCCAGTGGGGACATCCCCCTGGGCTACACGGGCTTCAGGACCAAGAAGGCAGTGACTGTTTTCGGAGCAGGAGCGCACCATCCCAGTTCACTTCCACTCAGGGAGCACTTGGCGTCCCACGGGCTCGGCCTCACCAGAGGAGGGGCTTTGGGAGCCCAGTCCCCAGGCTTCCCACAGCTGTGCTCCAGCTGCCTGCTGCCCAGAGACCTTAGTCATGCAAATCCTGGGGCCCACATGCACCCATGGGGCCGGCTGCTCTGTGTCCTAACAGACCCTCCCTCTGAGACATTCTCAAGTTTGAGAGCCACTGCACCCTAGGTTTCCTTACCTATTTCTCATGAAACACAGCTGGATTTTCAAAAGTTTATAATGTCATCGTGGCACACAGGCCGCCTGTCCCATATTCTGCCTCAATGGAACAGACTTTGTGTAGTAACCTTCTCAAGACCTCACCGCTGTTGTCCAAACAGTAGGGTGTCTTTCTCCTCTGTGGCACCTCGGTGGTTGTCAACCCTGATGACTTCACTTGGGGAGCTGTAGAAAAGACAGGGGTGCCTGGGCTCCCCACAGACCCTGGGTACGGGGCCAAACCTTGTTGTTTTGTAAAAGTTCCACCAGCTACAGCCTTCCTCATGGCCCTCTAGTGCCATCTGCATCTATAGCATCAAATGAATGCATTACAGATAGACGAGGGAAGTCCATAAGGAGTCTGCGCGTTTACGGTGTTCACTCCTCAGAGGACACGAAAGATGGGAACCCTCGAAAAGTCCAGTGCTGTGTTTATCTTTTCAGTGCGCAAAGATGACCTAATGAGACTCCCCTTTTCCTTTCCCTCATCACAGGCTGCCTGAGGCCGCCAGCCTATTCCAACGGCTACGTGAACATCACCGAGTACCAGACCTCCTTCCCCGTGGGGACCGTCATCTCCTATCACTGCTTCCCTGGGTTTAAACTTGACGGCTCGGCGTATGTGGAGTGCTTACACAACCTTATCTGGTCGTCCAGCCCACCCCAGTGCCTTTCTCTGGAAGGTAACACATATCATTTTTCGGACGTTGAATTTTGGATGATTTTGTCTGTTTCCACAAGAGGTGAAGAGCTGAGACGTGTGGTTGGCAATCTCTTGTGTTCACTGCAGATGCATCGTTTGCCTCCGTCCTGGGCAGGGGCCCAGGGAACCCCAGCTTACAACCAGACATAAAACCCGCTTCCCCTCTCCTTCAGCCTAAGGGATAAAAAAGAAAAGTTTCAAGCATTATAGGTTCAACTGCAAAATATTGGAAAGTTAAATGAAATGTCTTCAAAAATGCATGTTCTCTGCACCAAATGTAAACAGATTGTGTTACGGCATCATTCACCTCACCCCCTCATTTTATTATCGTTCACCGTGTCTTCCTATCTCTGAGCATTTTTATGGTTTCGCAGTAAGTACGTTTGCTATGAGCACGCACGCAGAAGCTCTGTCCTCCCTGTGTTTGTCAAATACGTGTGATTATTTTACAGTGAGGTTTAGCAGTGACCACTAGTCAACAGGGAGGGGAGCAGGCAGGCCCGTGTCTGTGGGTGTAGCGCCCCTAACGACTCCCCCCAGGCAAGCTGCACGTGTCGGCTCAGACCTGTCTTTAACTCGGGTCTTGAAATTGCAATGGAAGAGAACAAATGCCCATTTGTTTCTTGGCATCTCTCGAATACCGTGAGCGGGAGGGGGTCTGTGTGGGGAAAGACAAAAAGGAAAGGAAGCCTCCGGTCAGGAGGGCCCTCCCAAGCCTTTCGCGGCCTTTCCTGGGAAACAAAACGAGACCCAGTAGGATGTGGAAACAGACAGATCCTCATAAGCAGTGTTTCTACCATGTGTGCCTCAGTGCGGGAAGAGGTTGGATCAGGAGGTGTGTGCTGGAGGGGGCGGCCAGGGGGATCAGAGAAGGCATCTCTCACACGATGAGACTTGGACGGGTTGGCCGGAGCCGTGGTGCCATCTTGGAGACAAGGGTAGGGGAGAGTGGGGAGCCTGGTGCTCCCAGGAGCCAGAATACCCCCCCTGTCGCCCCTACTTCTCACCCATCCAAAATCCCCTAGAGGATCAGAATCTACAGTCGAAATGTCAGATAAAACACAGGTTGCCAGTTAAATCTGAATTTCAGATAAACAACAAATTTTTTTTTATATGGACATGTTCTAAATATTGCATGAGGCTTACTTCGGGTCAACCATTATGTATTGTTTATCTGAAATGCAAATGGAGCCAAGTGTCCTATGTTTTTATTTGTGGAATCTGACAACCCTAAATCCAGAGGGATAAGGGCAGCCCCTCTGTTTCCACGGAAACGGCTTTCCTGTTGTCTGGAGGCGCCTGTCCGACCCAGGTGAGCAGGGCCTACTGAGGAGAGGGGCTTCTGGCTCCAGGAGGCTTCCGCCGGCTCAGATGACCAGGAATCCAGGGCTGGTTAAAGGGATCATTGTTACCGTTCTAGCTGTTGGAACTGCCTGCTTGAAAACCTTTTCAGATTTGGTTTTAATGCCTGTCAAGCGGTCCTGTTCTGACAAGCTTCCTTCGGAGACTTTGAAAGCAGTTTTTGTGGCGCCTAGAGAAGGTGATGTGAATAGATGTAACACAAAATCGAACTTCAGGGGACACTGAGCCAAGGTTCTGAACAGGGGGCTGTAACTGGCCTCCGACTGGAATCCCGTCTCCTGGGTGCCTTGCCTTCTCCCAGCCTGGGCTGTGCCCGAGGGAGGATGCTGAAAACACAGGGTGACAGCTCCTTGTACCAAGACAGTCACTTAATGCTTTTTTTATCTCAGGTCTTTTAAAAAAATAATCTTTGCATCTTTATTTTCCATCGATGTCCATTTACATTATCTGATGGGATTCATTCGTGAGAACTTCACATGCTCCGCTGGCTAAAGACACTGAAGCCTGGCTCTAACTGAGACGCACAGAGTGGACTAAAGGGCTTTTTGACCGAAGAATTGATAGAAACTGCGTGCAGTTAAGCAATGGGTTAAAAGAAGAGACAAGGGTCGCAGAACACTTATCCAGAGGCCCCTGGGTGTTGGTATTTCTTGAACTCTTCCTTGAATGGCATGTCATCTTTTTAAAAAACGGGGCCTCATCTATGCAATATCGTCATAGGGCATTCAACACAGGTGGGCCGTTCCGAGGGAATCTGACGCTGTAATACACCACCCACACTGGCTTCCCCCGTTTTTCTGTCTTTCTGGCCCACGGTGTGGTTTTCCTTGACGGTGTTTGTGGACCTTGTTGCACTGTGCTGCGGAATCGTGACACTCTCGGGGGCTTTTACGTCCGCAGGGCTGGCCTGACCCCTTCACGGCTGGGCATGGTCAGCTGTGCTGGGGAAATGCCTCTCCTTCAGCTGTTTATCCTTTTCTCTTTCCCTTCTCACTGTTCAGCCATCCATCCATCAGCTGTCACTGTCCCTGGCTCTGCAGCATCCCTCCCCCCATCGGCTCCTCACCTGCTCAGAACCAGGCGATGGGCTCACCGGGGTGGTCGTGGAGCCGATGTGGTGCGTATTGATTAGGAATGTAGATGGACATCTCACTGGGTGGGCTCACGTCCTGGGTCTCCTACTTAACCATTTTGACCTGAGGCAAGTCCCTGAGCTTCCATTAGCCTCCGTTACCTCAGTTATAAAGTGGGGGAGGTGATCATCCTTACCTCGTGGGCCTGTGAGGATCTGGTGCGATGACAAATGTAACAGTGAAGTGTGTGGCACGTGGCAGGTGGTCAGCCGCATGTCCATCATTGCTTTAAAGCTATGCCCAAAGTCACGATAAAGAAGCGAGCACCCGGGCCTGACTGGGTGGATCTGGTACCCAGGCTTTTGTGCATACACACCGGGGCACTGTTTTGGCTGTTCAGAGGCTGGTTTGGGTTTTGTGTACCTTTAGCTCCGTCTGTCTAAGGTGAGGCCCAGATAATGGGAGGCAACACTGAACAATAATAATTGCCCTTGATTTTGAGGGCTTAGTGTGCGTCAAAATGCCTGGCACAGAATCTGTTGCCCTTGGGTGGCAGGTACCCTGTTTAGCCCCACTTGGCTGGTGAGCAAACCTTGACTTCCGGAGCAGGGACTTGAATATGAGTCTCAGTCACTTCAAAGCTCATGCACTTCATTTCCAGGGTCCATCACCTAATTCACTTGTTCTGATTGCTTTACAGTTCACTAGGGAAACAATTTGTTATGTTTATAGCCATTTTTTAAAGCGTCAAAAACTTAAAAGGATTCTCACTGGGGAGGGAAGCAGGGAATTTGTCTTTCTAGTCTAGTTATTTGCTCTGTGGGAATCCCAGCTTCAGGGGGAGGCCCGACTGCCCAGTGGGTAGCAGCAAGCTCCCACTGCCACCAGAGGTCACATGATTGTACCTTTGAGGCAGATAGGAAGGGCTAGGGGGACAGATAGCTCAAGTCAAAACTTGAAATGGGAATCCCCCCCCACCCCACTCAAAGATGCCTCTGTTTGTTCAGCTGTTGTATTAGAGGATGAGAACCTTTCACTGGAAGTCCTATCCATAGATTTCTTGGGGGAAGGGTGGGCTTCCATCTAGAAAGGGCCAAACACTTCGTGAGAGCAGAGTTTGAGAAGACAGCAGGATCAGTGTGGTGTCCTTGCAAATAAAGGCCTGCGAGGTCCATTTGGTCACTCGGTAAACCTTTTTTAAATGTTCGTAGGCTGAGTGTCTCGCAAGGTACAGAGAATAGAGCCAAACCACGGGCACTTGTCCTTTGCCCCTGGGTTCACGGACGTGGGGCGTGGTTCCTGCCGTCTCACTCCTGCCCCGGGGACCTTGGGTCTGGACATGGAAGTTGTCCAGGGCTTCTGGCAGTGAGAAGAGGGTTCCATTCTCTGAGGCTGCCCGAGGGGCTCTAAAGGGGGTCTCTGTGGGTTTTTTAAAAATGTTCTTCAAAGATTTTATTTATTTACTTTCAGAGAGTGGACAGGGAGGGAGAAAGAGAGGGAGAGAAATATCAATGTGCTAGAGATACATCAATCAGTTGCTTCTCCCACGCCCCCAACTGGGGACCTGGCCCGCAACCCAGGCAGTGCCCTGACTGGGAATCAAACCAGTGACCTTTTGGTTCGCAGGCTGGTGCTCAATCCACTGAGCCACACCAGCCAGGGATCTCTGTGGTTTTGAAAGAGCTGGGGGATGGGGTGGGAGGGACAGTGACTTCGCTGTGTTGGGTTGGCCCTGTGACGTGACAATGTTCGGTGTCTCCTCGGAAGGCAGCAGGGACACAGGCATCTGGGAGGTGGTGGCCATGGACACTTGGCACGGGAGTTTGTTGTGTTTGTATGTCTCCCTTTTCCAACTGGGGTGATAAATCACTCCAGGAAGCGCAGGCACCTAATGTTTCATTGGTGATGACTGAGGCAGTGCCTCCCGGGACACTGGCCTTTTCTATGGGTACTCTCAGCCTCGGGGCTGGTCTTTCTCCCAGCAACGAACAAACCTGACCTGCTCAGAAGCTGAACATCTGCAGCTCTGTATCTAAACCTGACCAAACCCGTCCCCAAACTCAGAATGCCCAGGGTGATTTCTCTCCTTCCCATTCATTTCAGAGCTCACAGCGCAGGAGATGGAAGTTTAATCAGTTTCAGATTCAATTCCAGGAAATGCAGCAGTGTGATTTTCTAAGAACCTACCAGTGCCCAGTGGTCCTTTTAGGCCTGCGCCTTTATATAAGAAAAGGAGAAAAATAGGAAGCTGCAAAGCTCTGTTTGGCCAAATGTGAAATGACTTGAAAGGTTCTAATTTGGGATCAAAACTCAAAGCCAGTTTGGACGTGGAGGCTTCCCAGCTCCCAGGCCGCCTTGGCAGTGGGCTTTGTTCCCAAGTCAGGTACAAGATGTGACGCCGGGATTTCTCCTTCTGGGAGCCCTGCTTTCACGCAGAGGCACCTGGGGACTTCAAAGCGAATCCTTTGTGAGGAACAGGAAAGTCAGTGGCAGAGAAATCGGGGCCTCCTCAGATTTAAGACCTTAAGAGCCATGACAACCCCTTGCGGACATGTCTCTGTCTTCTGAATAATCTGCCCAGCTGCCCATGGGCGACTTCTTAATGGTCCCTGTCCCGGGGTCTTTATCACATCCGAGGTTTGGGAGAAGGGAAGAGGATACACTCCATGATTTGGCCCAAGCTGCACTGCAGGAATTTTCCTGTCTTCCTTCCCTCCTTCCCACCCACTCAGGTAGGGCTCTGGTGCTAGGAGCCATTGCTTTTAGGAATTCAAGTCCTGCTCACCTCCCCTGAAGTGACAATAGCAGTAGCCAACTAGTCCCCCACACCACCCAGGCCTCCCACCCTTCAGAATGGACCAACTGGCCAGGGTCACGGTCTCATTAGCCTCTCCTGGGCTGTCAGGTTCCCTGTAGACTTGCCTGTCAGCAGCTGGATTCAATAGGAAATTAAATCAGCAGAAAACGGAGAAGAGAGAAATGAGCGCCCCTTTCTCTCTTCTCGTTACCCAGTACAGCAGTGGGGCCTCTATTCCCGGGAAGAAGCAGGGAGCATTTCCGCTTTATGTGCCTGCCGGAGCCTGTACCCTTCTCTCTTCTTCTCAACCCAATGTGAGAGGTTGGCACCAGGCCGGGTCATACTTGGCCAGGTGGGTGGGGACTCCTGCCCTCCGGTCCCGAGGCCCAAAGAGTTTCCTGGGAAGCAAAGAGGCCCAGGGTAGCTTGGTTCCAGCTGCCCCACCCCGAGGGGCTCTGTTTTGCCACTCTGTTCCCACTTCGGGAGTGTCTGAAGAAAGCTTGCCATTGTCAAGGATGGAAATCATTCCTCTCATTCCGCCTCCCCAGGAACTTGAGACCAGAGAAATGAAACGATATGCAGCATCACAGAAAAAATTCCCCTGTCTCCTCAGACTCCCAGCCTCCCAGTAAGCGAGCAGACAGCCAATTTAGAACTGTAGTAAGGAACCCAGTTTACACCAGAGTCTTATGGGACTTTTTTTTTTGTATTTTACTCTCAAAAACGAAGAATCCTCCATTCCCTTTGCAGACAAATGTGTGTTCCTTGGGCCTGGGGATGAAGAAATCCTAGCTACTCCCCCTGTCACACGTTAGTGACAATAGCTAGGGGAAGCCCTGTCTTGAACAACGCGGAGGTCATCCTGTGAGCAGAAAACGCGTCCTACCATCTTGGCATCGATGGTAGTGCCTAACGTCCTCTGCCATTGTGTGTCCTGTAAACATTCATTTCTGGCAAATTCCTCTGCCCGACATGGTTTGTATTATAACCACCTTGCCTGTGACCCTAGCCATTTCAGGTTTTTTTTATTAGAGGAGAATGCAAAATAGCAAGCAGTCTTGTTAATATATTGTTCGCATGCAATAGTAAATTACTGTAATACCCTTTCCATGTACTGCCCATACATCACGGCAGAGTGATTATGGGGAAGTAACTGCCTGCATGTCATACCAGCCTGTCTCTGGGATCACTGTGCTTAATTCTCTCTCTCTCTCTCTTTTTTTACAATAAGTAATTGCCCCTGGAGCTTCTTCCTCTTCTCGGTCACACATCGCTCTTGTACTTGAGAGTGGGCTGTGCTGCGGCATCAAGGAGCTTCATTATTTTTTCTCTATATTGAATCTAGAAACATTGATCTTTCTGTGCTAAGAAAACCAAGAGACCTTGTTCCTATTTTTCAAGTAGAACCAAGTTTCAGGCTTCCCTGCTATTTCTTTCCGGCCTCTTTTTCTCTTGGGTTTCATGAGTGCTGGCCTGACAGATAGGCTTGCACTCCCCTCCCTTCCTGTCTCCGTGTCCCCTGGTCACTAGCCTTGGCCCTTCGGCAGGACCTCTGAGCACCTCACTTTCCTTTCAGCCTTGTTGGAAACACGTGACCATAACCCCTCCAGCTGTCCTGGATTCCTCGAAGTATTTTTTTTTTTACCTCATTCAAATGCAGAGATTTACATGGACATTGAAAGAAGAAGAGAGATGATTCTTCTCGCCACCAAAGGGAGCAAAGGCGGCAGAATTCTGGATTGGTTTCTCCTTCCAAATCAAGAAATGAAGACAACACCGACAGAGGACTCAGATAGCCCTCTCCTGCACCACACACTCACATTCAGAGATGGGATCCCCCCAGGCTCCAGCTCCGCTGCTCCCCAGCCTTCTGTCTCTGGGCTGTCCCTGGTTGAGGACACAGTGAATCTGGCCCCAAGTGCCACCAGTCATGTCCTCATAGAAATGTCTCTTGGGAGGCAAGGCACAGGGAGGGGTTGACTCGTTAATAACTCTAATGACTGAGACCCCCTATGCGGTGGGGGCCCTTTGGCAGATTGTGCCAGTTGGAATGTTGCAGGTTTTTTGCAGAGAGAGCCGCTGGTCCACAATGAGAATCCTGCACACAAGCTTCTGCCGGGGCGCACACCATCCATGGCCACGGAGAACTTTCTTCCACTGAGTTCACGGTACTCACCAAAAGGTCCTCACTTTGCCACATCATTGCCTCACAGTGAAAAACTCACAGACATGCAAGTGGAGGTCTTTATTTTGTGATATTTAAAAGTCAGGTCGCTTGCCCTGGCCGGCGTGGCTCAGTGAGTTGGGCGTCGTCATGCAAGCTGAAAGGTTGTGGATTTGATTCCTGGTCAGAGCACACACCTGGGTGGCAGGTTTAGTCCCCAGTCGGGGCACATGCAAGAGGCAACCGATTGATGGGTTGTGGGTTCAGTCCCTAGTCAGGTGCATGCAAGAGGCAACCAATCAATGTTTCTCTCTCCCATTGCTGTTTCTCTCCCTCTCTTTCTCCCTCCCTTCCCCTCTGTCTAGAATCAATAAAAGAAAAAGTAAATAAATCAACATCAGGTCACTGAAAGGGACAGAGCTAAGCATTGCAAAGCTGTGACCAGTGGTTGGTTTGAGCCCTCAGCTTGAGCCAAGTGGGGAACTTCCTGATGCTCAGAGAGCAGATGACCTGTACAAATGGGAAAATCTCCGTTTTCATCCTGAAACTCTAGGACATCTTCTCCATCCCTTCTCCGGGCAAGATGTATTTCCTTCTTTCCTCTCTGGGGAGTTAGGGGACTTGTATTTCATGGCAATAAAACCTCTTGCAATCAGGTGCAACATGAACGGTAATAAACCCTTTAGTCCCTCCCTGGGCCCCCTTTTCAGGTGGAATTACTTGGAAGTATTCAGCTGAGCAGTTTGGGGGGATCATTCCTCCCCAGCTTCCAGCCCATCCCCACCTTTCTTCACAAAAGATCACCCACATTCTGTCTTTTTTTCCCAAAGTATTTAGGCCTGTGGAGTGATCAGCAGATAAAACATTCACACCTTTCCATGTCCATCTTGATGTGTCACGTCATTCATTTTTCCCCCCAGGACTTATACCATAGTATCCGTGTTCACAGTCACATTCTCTTTTTATGCCGGAGGAGGGCTTTTAGTTGCTCTGGGGTTTGTTTTTGCAAAATGATGGTGCGTGATGCTAAAGTCGCCCCAGATTCCTCTAGTGTGAATGTGCTCAGCGGGGCCAGGGCGACCCACAGCTCACCATTTTCTCAGGGACTGCGGCTCCCGCGGAAAAGGCTGGGACAGGGCTCCCATTCCGGCCAGTTGGCTCTTTGATGGATGAGAAGCCAAAGTGTTTTCTGACGCCGTCTCTTCCACTCATGTGAAGCAGTGTGATCGGTCCAGACATGGAGGAGGTGGAAAAACAGCTGGAGTTATAGAAAAAGAAGCCAGTTGTGTTGGAATTCAGATTTGAAAACTGGTGCTTACCTCAGTGATCGCAGGTGAACAGCTGTGCCTACATCCACCTGTATTTTCATACCATAAATGTCATATTCGGAGGAACTTATTTTTTTGAGTTGGGAAGAAAAGCGAATTTGTAGGAAGCTGAGAAGCCAAGAATTCTGCAGACCACTGTGGCTAAAGTAGCCCATGAAAGGAAACTTCCTCTACCATACCGCTTGTCGTGTTCAAGGATCCTGTGGCCTTTTGAGTTAACTCTGCTGTCCCTGAAGCATAAGGCTCCCCAACCTGGTTTCTGCCAGCATTGCCCAGAGAGAAGAATGACTGGTATGTCCCCAAGCAACTCTTAGGTTCAAGGCCTGGGGTTCAGGCTTCCGGTGTTTCTTTGCTTCCCCTTGCTCACCGCACCGTGTCTCACGCACTAACCCTGTAATGCACACAGCTGCTTTTTGCCTCACTTTGAAGAAACCCCTGTGTCTCATTATCTCAAGCAGACCCCTTGTGACCCCGATTTTTTCCCCTTTCAAAACACTAAGATGCCCCGGTTACCATCAGGAAATCCAGCAGTGGGGGAATTCTCTTTCACAAAAGGTACAGACATCAGGACACTTTGACACTGTAGACGTCTCGTGATTTATTGTCACCTTGCAGTGATGAAGGCCTTGCTGGACTAAGCTGTTGGTTCTCAGGTCCCCGCAGAGAAAGAGGAGCAGCCTCGTGAGGACCCAGGGACACTTGTCGGCTTTGGATTCCAGCATTGGCCTTTCCTCGCTACAAAAACACCATCCCTGCCAGTCCTGGTTTCACACCTGCTCCCTCCCCCTGGTGCCAGTCTGTCTCCAAAACCAGGCGCTCTTCAGATTTCTAGGGTGAGGCTGTATTTTCTTCTTTGCACTGAAGTGTCACAGTTGTCACCGGATGCATGCAGTGTACCTTCAGGGACACCCTAACATGGTGATGCCGAGATGGAAAACAGATCCCACCTCCTCCCTCAGGGCAGCTGGGTAAAACTGATCTTGGATTTGAGCTGTCAGCCCACCTCCCAGCAAGTAAACACCATGCTCCCTCCAGCCTGGGAACACGCAAAGCCCCAGGCTCGTCATCATTTGCTTCGTTGGTGGACACATTTATTGGCCTTCTGTGTTGTGACAGCAAAACCACAACGTAGGGTGCTATATAATGGTCATTGATTGTCCCTGAACTAAAAGCAAAGTTTTGCACGTAGCCTCGGAAACAGCTATGGCTCTGCATGGAGGGTTCAGTCCAGCTTCCTGGAATCACACGCAAACTTAGATGACACTGGGGACAGCTGGCACAATGGCCGTTGTGACTGTTAGAAGACAGCGGAACTCCGGAGGGCAGAGGTTGGGGTGGGTCTGTACTCCTGGTTCCTAGGATTGCTCACATTGCATTAACCAGCACTTAGAGGAAGAAGGGGCGTTAGCAATGCGGGCAGCCCTGTGCCCAGGAAGAGCAGGGGAACCGGCTTGTGGTCAACCTCCAGCAGCCTCCAGCACAGCCCCATGGGTGGGGTCGAATGGGGTGCGGAGGCTAAGGGGCAGCCGTTTCCTGCATGAAGCCCAGGGGGCTGCACGAGCCTTTGGAAGACTAAGGGATGGTAAGATCCCATCAAAGCACCCCGGCCCATGGCTCAGAAGGATTAACAAGAAAAAAATAGAGGCTCTAAGTGACAATGTTCCACATTCTTCTGTCTCCCCAGGATAATTTGTGTGAATATTCACAAGGCTCACAGACTATATTTAAACCTCATTTTCCTCTTCGGCACAAAGCGAAGTGTATAAATGGGTTAAGGGCTGTGATAAGTGAGAGGTAATTCTCAACACGAGGCTTCTCCCCACCTCACCTCACCCTTCATTCAGAAAGTGGGAGCCTTTAGATAGCGACTCACCCGCCTCTCCACCACCCTGGCTTCAGATCCACCCGTACCTGTGTCCAGGTCTACCCTCCCTGCACCTTCCTCCTGCACCTGTCAAAGGCCATTCTGTTCACTCATGTCCATGTGACCTATCACCTTCTCGTGACTTCCTCTGTGCTCACAACTCCTGAGTTCTATTCCCACCCCAGATGTTTTCTCCAGCTGCCTGGCTGGAGTGCGGGTGGCTCTCACTGGCAGCGCAAACGTGACTGGTGCAGAGCCAGACTCAGGACCACGCCCTTCCCACAAACGAACGAAACAAACCCCTCACATGGGGAACAGCAGCACCATCTACCCAGGTGCCAATGTCCAGAATCGGGCGCCATCCTTGATTTGTCACTTGGATCTCAAATTGCATCTCCCAACAGCCCCTGCTGTGGAAACAGAAGATTCTAAAATATGTCCCATCACCCTCTCGTTACGTTGGCGGCTGCCACTGTCCTAGTCCAAGACACCGTGCTTTCTCACCTGGTTGTGGCAACAGCCGCTTCTGTCCCTGCGGTCTGTTCTCCGTGCTGCAGCTACAGCTGGCTGTCTTTGGAAAATACGGCCATGCCTGCTCTTGATGTGATGACATCCCCACTTCTTGCCGTGGGACCCATGGCATTGCCTGCACATGACTCCTCTCCCCACCCCCGCTCCTCTGCACACCTCCAACTTGCCTTCACTTGGCGTTCCCTCGGCCCAGAATGTTCTTCCCAACATAGCCCTCGACCGGGTCCTTCCCAGTCTCCATCAGGCGTTTGTGAGTGCAGCTATGAAAGTATCGGAACTTCTCATCCATCTTTACAGAAAGAACCAGTGGTTTGGGTTTTGTTTTCCAATGCAGTACAGACCATTAACTGCATCATCTTCCATAAAAATGGCTTATAGAAAAAAATAAAACAAGAAGACAGACATAATGCAAGTCCTCTTTTTTTATTACTTAACAGTAGTAAAATCTCATTGTAATAAACAGAAATCAAAAACACCCCTGGATGTTGGTCAAAATCGCTACAAGATGTTGTGAACAGCTGCTCTTGCCCCCCCCCCCCCCCCCCGTTTATGTTGTTGTGGGTGGGCTTGGAGCACACTGTCGGTGCCCCAGTCCTGGTGTGTGGGCCTGCTGGGCTGGTACTGCTCCAGATCTCAGTTCACGCGCCATCCCCGCTGCCCCAACAGCTCACCTGAGATCGACCCTTCTACATGCACCCCCGACACTGTCAGCACGTCTGCCCTGCACCCCCGTCCGTCTGCATCATGGCCCAGAGGCCTTGTGACCACCTGCGACTCAAGCACTTCTTGGTCTTGAAATCAGTCTGTTGTGTTGCTGATGGTGATTTCTCCCGACTCTCTCTGGCTACCATGCTGCCTGTTGAAGGTGCCCCTGGTGCCTGCCCATGCTGGGACTTCTGAGCGGGGAGAGGAGGGGGCAGCTCTTTCCACCTGCTTTCAGGGAGTGACACCTGATCCTCCACCAAGGCTGTAGTAATCTGTAACCTCCACTTCCTGTCGTGGGTTGCAACCTGTAGTTTCAGGGGCTGGAGACCCAGGTGGGGGAACTGGATTAGTCAGGGTTCTCCAGAGAAGCAGAGCCAACAGGAGATTAGATAGATGGATAGATAGAGAATAAAAGGGGATTTTGTTTTGGGAGTAAAGAAAGGTTTATTCATCAAGAAGGCACCGGGAAGATGGGAGACCTAAGGGTGCCTCAAATCCACCGCTCACTGGACTAGGTTAAGGGTTTTGAGGAGTTGGGGGAAGAGGGACGTGGAAGCCCTGGTGGGGCAAGTTTTAATTGAAGGACTTTGGAGCTTGGCCGTTTATGGTAAAGGGGCATCAACACCGTGTCTTCCCGGCTACACTTGGCTACTTCCAGGGTTAAGGTCCAGCTGTGTCCTGGTCCTCTGGTTCCGTGGAGGGAGGGGCGAGACTTTGGTTCCGGGTGCAGCTGGAGGTCCACGTTCTCTCCCCTGCGCATGCTTCGGCTGTGAGATGTACAGTGTTGGTCTGTGGTCCCTGGAAAGGCAACTCAGAATCTCGTTAAACAGCACAGGACCATTGCAAGTTGGTTCTGTGGTTACAAATGCTCCCTTTGTTGTTCTTTCCTCAACCTTGAGTGAACTAGGGCAACCAGGTCCAGGTTCACTTAAGGGGGAGGAGTCTACACATCATACTCCCTGTACCCAACTCTTACAACCTCACACACCCACCTTGCTCAGTGGTCCCTGAGCCTCAGAGGGGGCATTCTGGGAGCTCAGTGTGTAAGCAGAGACCACAGCGACGGTAGGGTAAAAGGATATTCGTTATAGGAACTGGCTTGCGTGATTGTGGAGACCAAGAAGTCCCGCGACGTGCTGTCTGCACGCTGGAGACACAGAGAAGCCAGGGGTGTGATTCATTCGGAGTCTGAAGGCCGGAGAACAAGGGGACCAATGCCCGAGGCAGGAGAAGAGGGGGGGTCACAGCTCAAGCAGCGAGGGTGGATTCACCCTGCCCCTGTGAGTGAAGACTATATAATCAGGGCACTTGGACGGGAGCGTGAAGAGGCTCTCCTCTCGGAGGGTCTGAAATGCAGCCTGTCCGAGTCTAACCAGCTCCCATTTCTGTGCCAGACCGGCCGCTGGAGCCCTGACAGCTGACAGTGCAAACCAGGAAGAGATGTGGAGGGATCGTGTTTTCCACTTAGAACTGCGTCAGGTTTTCCTCCAACTTCGCTGCGTTTGGGGCACTAGGATTGGTTGATCTGTGTGTTCAGACAGTGGGCGTGGGAGTCTGCGTGGACAGAAGGACAGAAGGGCACTGTGCTCCGACCACACACTGGTATGGGGACAGTGTGGGTTTCTGCTTCCTGTGCCCTCCCCCAAACACAAGGTGGCATTTGCTGCCTGACCCTGGGGCCCTCGAGACACCCACCCCCTGCCCTGTGTTGTGAACAGCTCTCACCGAAGAGGCTGGGAGTCCCCAGCGGAGATGATCAGAGGCTGAGGTGGGAGTGGCGATTGGGGAGGGGAGGCAGCTCTGTGTCCCCATCAGGGCAGAGGGGCAGGTTAACTGTGTCACAGGGAAGCCCCATCGATGGAGAGGGTGGTGACGTTCAGCCCCCAGAAGCAGCCAGCCAGATGGCAGAGGGCGCGGTGGGAGGCCCAGAGCCTCTGCCTTTAGCCCGTTGGGCACGTGAGCACTGCAGGCTCCTGAGAACCAGGTGGTGACCATCTCCAGAGAAGGTCCCCGAGTAGGAATGAACACAGAGCCAGTGTGCTCCAGAGGGGGCATCTGGCCAGGGGGACACTTCTGACTGGACTGTGTCCTTGCTGAGGGACAGGAAGAAAGTCTACCTTGAGGCGCGTCACTCAGGAGGCAGAGATCAGCAGGGGGACACCTGGCCCAGGTCAGAGGTGGACCATAGGAATGCCGGGAATCACAGGCACTAAGTACTTTCTTCCCCACACTGCCCAGCAGCTCCACCTTGTGGTTAGAAGGGTGGGGGACACAGGTCCCCAACACCCAGCCATAAAGTACCTGATACCGGCAAGCCACGTCCTTGCTGCCCTTTGCTCAGAAATCCTCACAGCACCTCTAGCTGGCGGGGATTGCTCTCTCCGTGTGGCAGATGAGGAAACCTGGTGACAAGGGGAGGTAACTTGCTTGAGGTTATTCAGCCAGTGAGGGCAGAGCAGCCCCAAACCCTGGCATCTGCCTCTCCAGCCACCACCCGGCACCCTGTCTGCTGGGTGGACGGGGCTGGGCTTCTGCTCTGACCTGAGCCCTTGCCGGCCTTGCTCAGGATGACCCTTAGCTCCTGCCATTCCCAGAGGAGCACACCGAGGCTCAGAAGTGAGAAGCGACTTGCTCAGGGGCGCTCAGCAGGGGAGGCGTTGAGCAGAACCCGGACCCAGGCCTGCCTGGGGCCAGCCTGTGCGCTTGTCCTGTCCTCCCATCGCTTCTGGAGAGCTTGACCTCCAGAACTTGACCTTGAGTTTCTGTTTCCCCATCTCTAAAAAGAGCTGGTGAGACCTGTGTTGTGGTGGTGTTTGCAGGATTAGGAAGTGCCCCTGTCGAGGCCCCCACCCCCATACCTTGGGACACCTCCATCAGGGTGGTCCCACGGAGCAGAGGACGCATCTTGATATCTGGTCTCAGTGGACGCACGAGGCTGCCAGCCAGGACTGCCACCATGCTTTTCTGTGGCCTTTCCGAGCCAGTGTGAAGCGGGCAGCCACCCCCTGCTTGGGGGTGAGCTGGGAAAGTGCCGGGGCTTCCACAGTGGCCTGGTGTTTGGGCACCGGGGGGAGACTCAGAGCTAACTCTTTTGCTCTCTATGCTCTGGGCAGAGGGCTTAGTGATTTCCGCAGGTGTGGGGCTGGAGCTGGCCTCGGCGGGGTTTGCACTTTGGTGGTTCTTTGTGGCCCAAGAGGAACCGGCAGGAAGGCCTCGAACACTGTCTTTTGGACACCGAGATGGGCCAGTTCTGATGCTGCCACCCAGAGTGTGGGCTCAAGAGAGGAAACTGGAAACCACTTTGCTTCTTTCCCCAAATCATAGAATACTGGGGTCAGAAAAACCGTAAAACATCGTCGAGGGTAGAATAAGCTTCTGTGGAACAGAGGAGAAAAATCAAGGCTTCAGTTGGTTAAGTGACCTGTGTGACGTCACTCAGAGGGTTGGTGGCAGAGCCAAGCCCCCAGAGCTCCTCCAGGTGCAGCTGCTCACACCCCACGGGTCAGGCCCCGGGTGGGTGGGGGTGGTGGGGGGATGGGCCTGCAGGCCGAGCCAGCGGAATGGCTGTGTACCTGTCACTAGCCAAACCCCAGCAGGGCATTCGGGGACTCGGTTAGGGACATTGCCCGGGGATTTGGACAGTCTATAGCCAGAGAAATGGGTTTGGGATAGCTGTTCTTTTCAGTAAATATTTTGTCCATAAATATCTTAGTTTTATTTACTACTTTGTCTGGCACACAATGCCAGACATTATTCATGGAATAGCTTAACGCTCCCTGTCAAATAGGCACCCTCTTTGCGATGTAAAACGAGCCTCTCCTCCACGATGTGCTCTATGAGGCCGAGTTACGGCAGCGTGTACTCAGAGTGTAGCAGGCCCCCGTGAACACGCAGAAGCAGGGCCTGTGTCTGAGACTCCGGGCTAGCCTGGTGATGGGAATGCAGGCACGGCTCTCAGGAGCAGGGCCTCCTGGCCCGATCTGTGCCCGGAGGGCTGCGTGCAGGGCGAGTGCCTGGTACTGAAACACTCATTCTCCCCCACCGGCCAAGTCTGTCCGCTGCCTCCGATGGTGAGCCACGGCGATTTCATCTGCCACCCGAGGCCTTGCGATCGCTACAAGCACGGCACTGTCGTGGAGTTCTACTGCGACCCCGGCTACGGCCTCACCAGCGATTACAAGTACATCACCTGCCAGTACGGGGAGTGGTTTCCTTCCTACCAGGTCTACTGCATCAAGTCAGGTGAGCGGGGCCTCGGCCTGCGGGGGGGGCCAGGGCCCACAGAAACGGTATTGCTGCAGGTAAGACGTGCTTTCGCTTATAAAAACATAAGCTGTGGGCAACCATAAGCGCTTCCTAGTAAACAGCAAGTTCCTAGCCAACCAACCTCACCACTGGTCTCGGGGCACCAGGGTGGTGGCCCCATGACAGAGACCCAAGCACCAGCGACACCCACCCACCATCTCTTGCCCATGCGCCCAGGTGTTCTCCAGGCGTGCCTGTGGCCACCCGGCCGAGCAGTGGGGATGGCTGCACATTCTCCCCCTGGGCACAGCGTGTGAGGGGAGCACTTGTTAACTCGGGCTCCTGGAGGCCCGCAAGCGGTCACGTGAACCAGCTGGAGGAGGGGTATGGCGAAGGTCTATGGGGATGCTCCCGAACCAGGGGAGGAGGCTTCGACAGCCACAGAAGTGACATGTAGACCCAGAGCAGCTTGTGTCAAAAGGATAGGACTCTATTTCAGAAGGGTCGCCTTGCCCCCCCTTACATGGCAGACGTGACCCCGACAGAGGTACGGCCCTTCTGGTCTTCTGTGCCTTTCTTTGCCCCACCCCACAGCCTGTTCCCGAACACTCACAGAGGCTGTTAACTCAGCCCCCTGTCCCCCACTCCCGGTCCATCGCAGGACCTGACTTCTCCAGGGGAGAGGGACCCTCTTTCCTTCTCTGCCCGAGAAGCAGGCACTTCACTTAGCCCCAGGCCCAGCTCTTACCTCAGTCTGGAATGTGAGCCTGCAGGTCTGCCTTCAACCTGGCGGAGACCCCGCTGGGGGCAGGAGTTAGTGCAGTGGGATCCTGATGCTGGCCTGGGGGGCATGCGGTGAGCGGCTCCGGGTCACACCTTCCGTGGGCATGTGGGGACCTTCCTGCTGCCAGTCTGGGAGCCTCATGCGTCCCTTTGTTCTCTCCCTCTCTCCCCCCCGACCCCATCCCTCTCCCTCCCTCTCTCGGCAGAGCAAACATGGCCCAGCACCCACGAGACCCTCCTGACCACATGGAAGATTGTGGCGTTCACGGCGACCAGCGTACTGCTTGTGCTGCTGCTCGTCATCCTGGCCAGGATGTTCCAGACCAAGTTCAAGGCCCACTTCCCCCCCAGGTCAGTTGGATTCTGCAACCCTGTTAATCCTCTTTTGGGGACCTTATGCATCAGAAAAGGGCACTCGTTTTTGCCCCCAGGGACAGACTAACCCCCAGGGTGGTGCCTGCCACCCTCTGGAAAGAGAGCGCTGCCCAGTGGAGCAGGAGGCTGCCATGAGCTAGGTGTGGGGCCACCTGCCTCCCTCACCAGGCCCAGAGTATGTCGCTACTGTCCTGGTGCCGGAGCGAAGTGTCGCTGACGTGCCGGAACCTGCTTTCCTCTTAACCCTGCCATCTGCCCTCTCGGTCCTCAGCATTACTATTTATGAATCGAGGGGCCACGTCCCCTCACTGAGCAATCACACTACCTACAAAGGGCCTGAGGGCTACAGAGGGAAAGCTGAGCTGCACACCGTGATCCACGGCACATTGGAGTCTATGGAAGTGTCCCCGAGAGCTGTTTTTCCGCGTCTGCTTGGAAGATGAGTTACACTGACTGAATATTAGGATTTCTAAAATCCTCACTGAGGGTACGTTCATTGATTCGAGAGAGAGAGAGAGAGACCTTGATATAAGAGAGAAACATCAATTGGTTGCTTCCCATACGCACCCTGACCGGGGATGGAACCTGCAACCTTTCGGTTTACAGGGCGAGGCTCCAACCAACTGAGTGACCCAGTCAGAGCTCATCGTGGGTACTTTTTCAAAAATGATTGTTTCTGACACTTGAGCTCCGCCTGGGCTCAGCTCCTGGGCTCAGATTGTGACGACAGGCAAAGGGGCAGGGCCAGGAGCTACACGGGTGTCACATAAGGGCCTGCCTGCAGAGAGGGCAGACCGTCGGCCTGCTCCCAGGATCCCTTGTGGCAGGCCACACGCATGTAGCTTACGTGCAAGTGGCCGCTGGGTTGGGAGATGGAAGTGAGGACATAACTTGAAGCAGGTGGTGAGATGATGCTCTGAGCTCCCTTCTTTTTTCTTGTTGTTTTTCTGTCTTGACTAAAAGTTAGTGATTTTTATACTGTGACAGGAAGCAAAAAAGCATAAGTATCACAGGGGCCAGCCTTTCCCTATGGCACACAGGGTCCCAAGTTTCCTATACTCTTAACGCTGTTATTCTGTTACCAGCAGACTTCCCCAGGGACACCACGGAGGCACACTGACGCTCAGGTGGAATGGGCCACATGGTCCCCTGCCTGCAAGGTTATGGCCATAAAGCCGAGCCCAGAGGTCAGAGAAGGAGGCAGGAAGCATGAAGAGAGAGCAGAGAGGACAGGCTGGAGGGCACCAGACAGGGGAAGAAACCCCTGCTTCCTTGAGCAACTGTGATGGCAGCACCATCTGCCAAAGGTGGCCCAGAGGGGAGGCTGGTTCTTCCACACCGCATCCCTGGGGGGCTCTGCTGCCCACCGTGCACCCTGAGGCCCTCAGCTGCATTGGGGGCCATGGGCGGCTTCACCCCTGGGCTGGCGTGTCACTCTGACACATTGGCGCTGCTTTTCCTTGCACAGGGGGCCTCCCCGGAGTTCCAGCAGCGACCCCGACTTCGTGGTGGTGGATGGCGTGCCCGTCATGCTCCCGTCCTACGACGAGGCTGTGAGTGGTGGCACGAGTGCCTTAGGCCCCGGGTACCTGGCCTCTGTGGGCCAGGGCTGCCCCTTACCTGTGGATGACCAGAGCCCCCCAGCATACCCCGGCTCAGGGGACATGGACACAGGCCCAGGAGAGTCAGAAACCTGTGACAGCGTCTCGGGCTCCTCCGAGCTGCTCCAGAGTCTGTATGCTTCTCCCGTGTGCCCAGGGGGCCCTGCTTCTGACAGCCCTGACTCAGTGGCCCGCACGTCGGGGGAGGTGGCCTCCAACAGCCCAGGCATTGACATTGCAGATGGTAAGTGCCCTGAGACCTGAGCACCCTGTACACTCCTCCATACCCAGCATCTTCAAGCCAGCAGGGAGCCGAATCAATGTTTCCCTCTCACTCAGCTTAAATTGCTTCTTGCTCTCTCTGCGTGTAGAGGCCATGGGCAAGGCCAATTAGGAGGAGGGATCATCATCTCACAAGTGGTGAGCCCATTAACTGAGATTTCAGGAGGCACAAAAGGGCACTGAGCCATCCAGAGCAGAGGGGCTCCAGCGGCCGGCACTTGTTTTCCACAGCATCTTTGTGATCTGGGCTGCTCATCTTGTTTATGCCTTCGCTAGGCAGGACTTGTGCAAGGGGTGCCCGGCACGGGGGTAACACACCTGTGGGCTAGGAGGGAAGACCCACGTGTGTGCGAAGGGGCCCGGTCCCGGAGAAGTTCTGGGTCCACCAGGCAGGTTATTTTTACTGGGCGAGAAGTAGAAAATGCATGTCTGCACAGGAAAGGCAAGTTGTAGCTCGTGGTAAAGGAAGAAAAATGCATCAGACCAAATAGGGCTGTTTCCCTGGGGGCGGGGGGACTCCCAGCTCCACTGTTCCAATGAGACAGTAATTCCAGCTTGTCGCACAGTAAGTGGCAGTAACGACGCGGAGACAAGGGTCTCCTGGTCGCTGCCGAGCTCCTTTTGTGCAGCGTCTGCTGCCTCTCGGCCCCTGAATTTGTCACCTCTTGGCTTGCATGACCATGAGGGGACATGGTTAAAATCTAACATCTTCGTGTTTGTGAGCTGGGTCTGAGATTTCCCAGCAAACAGGCGTTAGACGCAGGAGTCGGTGTTTTTGATTATTAACTGGTCCGTGGGGCCGAGCATTTTCTTCTCCTTGCGGACCCCAGGACTTGCAGATGATCTGGCAGAACTTGTAGTCACAGATGGCCGTGGCGTTTCGGGGTGCTAAACGATGACCGTCTCTCCTTGCACAGAGATCCCTCTGATGGAAGAAGACCCATAGCCAGGCCCGTCCCCAGTGACTCCACTGCCCCTTTGGGAACGGGGACCTTGCACCTTGGAGTGAGGCCACAGGACAGAGTGTGGGGCAAGGGGGACGTGCTGTATTTGTCTCCGCAGGGACAGCGACTCACACGGTCCATCACGGACTCAACAGTGGGTGACAAACACAGACAAACTGCGGTGGCAGATCTTTTCAATGGGACCTGAGGATTTGCCAAGACCCAGGGGAAACCCCGGTGTGGGCCTGGGGGCCGGCGTCCGGCGTGCCTCGTGCTGGCGAACGTGAGGCAGTTCCACGCACGTGCCGCCGAATCCTGCGTCCCACTGACTTAAGTCACGAGTACTACCTGCCTCCTCCGAAAGCATGTCACATTATGTAAATTTGCTTCCCAAATCTGCTTCAAACTGTCTCGGGATTCCCAGTTAGGCTGGATCAGCCTGTGCGGGAAGTCTGGGCTCAGCTGCAGGAAGCGCAGCAGAGCGCCCCCTGGAGGCTCCCAGAGGGAAGGTTCTCCTACGACTTAGGGCAATCCTTCCCCGACCTGGACACTGGTACTCACACAAGACTGAGAGCAGGATGTGGCAGTCCCCGCAAGAAAGGAAAGACTCAGGCAGACTCTGCTTTCTGGAAACTTCTTCAAAAAGTAGAGCTCGTGTACTCCGTGCTGTCCTCTGGTGAAATAGCGTCAGTATTTGTGTTCTCGGTCTAGCACCTGGGTCTACGGCATTGGATGAATCCTGTGACTTCACACACGGTGGTCAGAATGTGTTCAGCTCCGTCTGGCTGGCGGTGGAGAAAGTAGCCACCATAATGTTCTGTTGCGGCATTTTAAAGAGGTGCCACGTGACGATTTCTCTCCGAGTCATGGGCCCTCCCCAGTGAACTATTATGGATGTTGTCCTCACTTCCAAACTCAGCCATATTTTATTTCCCAAAACAGAAATTGTTTCTGTAAACACCTTCCTCCTTCCAATAAAGTGTGAGGTTAGATTTATTTATTTTTCCCTTTATTTTTGTCCTGCCAAGTCCGCGGGCCGGTCTCCCAACCCAGAGACAGCTCTGCTCTCCCACCTCTAGATGTTGTGTCTAAGAAAATGATGGATAAAAAAAATTCTCTGAGCTCTGGAGGGTCTCTTCAAATACAGGTTGCTCTGTGGAGCTGCTTCCTTTCCTCCTCTGGGTTTTGGATAAATGTAAGCAAAACTCTGATCCACACCATCGCTATGCCGAGAGAGCCGTGAGAGCTGGAAGTGTGATCAAATCCTGTTGTTCCCTGACACGGACTGATTAAAAATGTAAAAGGAAATGTCAGTTTGAAGCGTGACTTTCATAGTGGAGTGGAGCTGGCTGGGCAGCGAGGGGCAGTGGCAGTGAACAGCGGTGACAGAGATGACTGTTGGGCTAGAGCCCGAGGCTAGATGAGGTGGTGGGAAGTGCCAGGCCAGCCCCGTGCCCTGGGACGTGAATGGCTGGGCAGCAGCACCTACGTGTCGGGCACAGGGTCACAAGCAGTGTTTAGTAATTATAACTTTGTTTGCCGACGGCCTTATCTGCCACGGGCACCACTTTATACTGTGAGCTCCACAGGAGGAGGTGGTTTTCACAAGTGTTTGTGCCTAAACGCCACCTCGACCACACAGAGAGAGATGATGTGGGCATCTGGCTGGATGGGAGTGGGGGTGTCCAGGGCTCGCTTTGGGCTGCCGCCCCCAGGCAGCCTTCCCAGCATCCCTGTCATGCCAGGTCTCCAGTCTTTGTGCCTACACTTGCCTTCCCGCCCAGGCCCTCTACGTGGAGGGCATATCTCAGAGACCATCAGGTAAGTGCCTCATCTGCCACCAGACAGGTGGGAAGTGATTGTGGGGCTGTCCCCGGGCCTGACCTCCCCTCATTCCAGAAACAATCTCTACCCTAAGTAGACTGCAGCAGCCTGCAGCCTCCGCCCCCAATCCCCACCACAAGCCAAGCACATGAACAGACGCCTGTGTAGCCCCCACACCTGAGGGACAGGTACCACGCATGTCGACACGGTTCTAAGAACCGAGGCAGGCAGGAAGAAAAGGCCTGCTCAGTGGCCCCATCCTCAATGTCTTACCAGATCGCCTGGACCCACTCCTCGGTCTCTTTCCTGTGCAGCCCCCACCAATATCACGTGTGGTGATATCTTTATTTGTTTCACTTCAGTGGGCTGCGGTGGCAGGAAAGAATCCTCGTGATGCCCCGAGCAAGTTTTGATTCAGGCTTTTTATTCATTTCAAAGTCTCAGGAGGCCCTCTGGGTATGAACAGAATCAATCTTTCTCAAACTGCCTCAGGAATTAGTGGGTATGAGCACATCCCAGCCCTGTTGTGAATTGTGCCCAGCAGTGTGGTGTGGAGAGAGAAGAGCTTCCCTGACAAAGTGCCTCCTGCTCTGGGGGTGGGGGTGGGGCAGGCACCTTCAGTGCCAAGGTTGGGAGCCTGCAGTAGAGAACCCAAGGATGCTGTCCATGACCTCCGCCTGCACTGTTTACATAAGCAGGTCATTCAAGGAGCCACAGAGTGGCGGTTTTCTGGCTGATGTTCTCCTGTCTCAAGTGCAGCAGAAGTCAGAGGACGTCTTCACCCTCTGCCTCCATGTAGCCTTTTTTCATTGCAAGGCTGTGGTTTGCTGGTGTGGGTTCTTTAGAGCCACTGCATCTTAGTTACAGCCGTCCCCGAGGCTGGCACCCGGGCAGCTGGCCTCCCATTCCTGCAGAACTACTGTGGCCCTGGCCACACAGCAGGCCAGGCCAGCGGGCATCAGATGCAAAGGCTCATGGGCCACACCTGCTGGGTCCAGATGCCCATCTACTCCTTTGCCGGGATCCCACAGAGGCAGTGAAATAGCTTGGGACAGACTGGGCTTCGCCATGGGCAACACTTGGCTTCAAAACCAGCCTCTGCCACTAACTGGTGTGTCCTTGGACGAGCGCCTGCCCTCCCTGGGCCTCCGTTTCTTCCTGTAGAAATTAGAGATAATTGCCCTCTGCCTCCCTCGCCGGTCTGTTGTGCGGGTGACCGCTAATGGAAGTCACAGCGCACAGTAGGTACTTGGTAAGTGGCAGCTGGTCTCCACTTGTGGCCCAGTGTGAGGAAGAGTGTCATGTGGGTGATCAAGTCATGCGTGTGTCCCCAGGCTCCTTTGACCTACCTTTGTGTCTGCCACCCTCTAACATGTTCACAGGTGAAGCTTGCATCAGGGCTGCTCCACGGGGACCTCCTCCCAGGAGCCCCTCCCTGGCTTCTCTATGCTAAGCCGTCCTGCAGAGGTAAATTGTCAGTCTGTGGCCTTTGTCCCTCCGCCCTCCCTCCCCACTCAGCCCTCTCTGAATGCTACAGAAAGTTCTGCTCAGGGAGGGCAGGACAACCTCGACAATGTCCCCAAGGACTCAGGAGGACTCAGCTCACCTCCCCAGGCAGCCTGGAGATTTACACTAACCTGCTTCCCTAATTTTATTGTCTAGTTTGAACAAAAGCATAAAAGTTACTGCCCATGCATTTCCAAGGTGATAAAGAGGGAGGGCCACGGTTGAGATGCCTGGTCTGGCAGCACAGGGCTCCGGAGAGCAGCGGCCACTGTCAGGCAGGACTGCGCCGTGCACAGTGTCACTGAAATTATAAAATGTAGCGCTGAGGGCCGGGCATCAATGCGGTTGTGCTTGATGGCCCACAGCAGCGCATTGGCCCCACGCTGGGCAGAAACCAGGCCCTGGGGACCACCGGGCACAGTGTGAGTGGCCCTGGTACCAAAGTAGGAGCCTCACCCATGTGGTCAGAGCCTGCGGAGACCCTGGACCCTGGTTCTCCAAGGCCTTGGAATAAAGAAACCAAACGTCAGCAGATGCGTATAGAGTTATGGGACCAGGGGGGACGAGATGGAGCCTGAAGGAATAACGAGACTAATATTTTCTGCTTGGAGCCTGTGAGGAATATTTATAGACCCAGTTACAGTCAATAAATAGTTATTAAGCACCTGCTGTGTGCTGGGCCCTGTCTGTGTTCTCTAGACCAGTGGGAAGTGAGGGCTGGTGAAGAGAGAGCTGCACACTGGGAGCCAGGAAGCTCGGGACCCCAGGCCTGGGCTCTGGGGAGGTGCCCTCAGGCAGTGGCAGTGAAGCCGGGGGCACGGGGGTGTCTGGAGGTGCAGGGAGAGCTGGGGGCAGGGGGCACTGGGAAGGGAGAGCTGTTCTGTGTTTCCTCAGGGCCTTGAGGTCTCAGGTGAAGCGCAGGCTGTGGGGAGGGGAGGGTGGGCAACCCGAGAGAGAGATGGAACTGGAGAGGTGACTCAGGGCCGGAGCCTCGGGGCCTGGGGGCCACGTTCAGGAGGCCAGTGGTCTCCTTAAGAGCATGAGAAGCCACGAGGGAGAGATGGAGAAGTGATCGAGTGGGAGAGCCGTGCTGCCCATTCGATTTTGTGGAGCACGGGCCTAGGAGTCAGGGACACCCAAACACAGCTTGGGGCTGCTGCTGGGTCTCTGGGGGACTCCTCCAGGCTCCGTGGTCCTCATCCGTATGCTCAGAGGCAAAACAGATGGTGTCAAAGGTCGCTTTCAGCTCTGACGGGGTAAAAATTCTCATTCCTTGCTTTAAAAAAAAAACCAGAGTGAAATAACTGCTTCCTCTGTCCCCACCAACAGTGTGACACCCCTCCCAGCTCCTTCTCCGGCCGGATGCCTAGGGCTGAGGAGCAGCACCCCTCAACACCCCTTTAGGAGGTCCTACCCTCTAGAAACTCTGCAGCTGCCTCTAGCAGGATGCAGGTAGGGACAAGGGACACCAGCCATAGCCGTCCTGGCTTCAGTGGCAGTTCCCTCTGCCCCCTGGTCAAAAGGAGCAGACATTAAAGGTACTCGTCCTAGAGCCTCAGCAAATCCATGAGATTGATTTTGACCAAATTGTGTAGCATTTCCTGTTTTATGAAGCATGTGCACCTACTGTGTATTTCATGGGGGATTAGGGGTGGGGGGTGGGGAGGAAGCACTCTTCTAAATCAGTCCTCATGGATATCATGAGACATGGGAGCAGACCCCCTTAGGAAAGCCGTCTACAATTGGCCTTCACCTCTGATGCCCCTAGACCATCAGAAAGGCAAAGCCCTGAAGAAGAATGCGGTTAGCCCGGCACCCCCTGAAGTTTGTGGATTTGTGATCGTGCCGTGGCTTGTGCCGACCACCGCTTCTGTATCTCATCAGCCGTTGGCTCGGGGTCTGCATCAGACGCTTGTCCAACTGCAACACCAAATTCACAAGTTCTTAGGTCAAAGACCACCTTCTTCCTTTGGGCCCACACTGTCTCAGACGAGCACGTCCAGGCTCTCAGGAGTGCTCCGGCCCCTGCAGGTTCTCACGGGCCCCTAGTGCTGGGTTAGCTACGCCAGCTTTGGGTTTTCTGGAGGCCTGGAGTGGGCGCCTGGGCAGCGCTGTCTGCTGAAACCTGTGGGTGCTGAAATGCAGGGGGCCTGGGGTTCAGTGTCAGCTCTGTCACGGGAGCCAAGTCGGGGTGTTGAAGCCTCCCGCCCTCCCGCTGTGAAGCAGGGACACTGACAGCACCCACCTCACGGTTTGCTGATGGAGGGAACACGGCGACGACACGGGCTGCTGAGACAGCGCCCGCCACAGAGCAAACTCTCCCAACGCTAGCTGCTCTCCATAGGCCAGTCCTTCTCCGTCTGAGCTCAGCAGGACCCAGAAAAAGGCAAACTGAGTCTCTTGCCAGCCCTGCACCATCCACTGGGGAGCAGGGTGGAGCTGAAATGTCACCCTGCCACCCTCGTTCTGGCCTAACAGCTAAAACTCTCTGAGCCTGGGCTCGGCGTCTCTCCAAGTTCCCACCCATCTGGGGGTTACCCCTGGCCTCCAGCTTTCAGGCCAGGCTGTGCCCTGCCAGTCACCCACAGGCCCTGCTCCTTCTACCCCCAAGTGCTCCCTAGGGCCAGGCCTCCCAGCATCTCTGTCACGATGACCACTCTGAGGGCAGCTGGCACTGCAGAGGGGCTGCCCTGTGGCATCTTGGGCCAAGAGACCAGTCCCTCTTGACCTCGAACTTACTGAAATATGATATCCTAACGAAAACAGCATTAAATAAAAGGCCTCCTTGATGGAGAGCTCAGGCGTGTGGGCACAGCTGCTCTTAGCCCCAAATACACTCTGAGATCATCTGTGGCCGTGGTTTTGCATCAGCTGGTTTTGCGCATCCCCCCCACCCCGGGAGACATTTGGCAATGTCCGTAGACATTTTGGGTTGTCACCGTGGGGGCTGGGCACTACCAGCCCCCAGCAGGTGGAGACCAGGGATGCCACTGAACAGCCTATGGTGCCCAGCAGAGCCCCATCCCGAGGGCTCACCAGCCCAGCTGTCAGAGTGCCGAGGCTGAGAACCCCTGAGGCAGGAAACATGTCCCATTATTCTGTGGACTGTGTGTCCTGTGGCTGCCCAGTGGGACAGGTGGGGTGTGGCTCAGTCCCCCTGCTCTGGATCTGGAACCTTTGACAGCTCAGGGAGGTCTATGGGACCTCTCTCAGAATAATGTGTAATGCACAGAATAAATTCAACCAATGGGTTATATGGAAGCACAGTGGTCAAAACATTTTTTAAACTAATACATAATATAGGTAATGTTTTTTCTTACCCCGTGAAAAGGTCTAGCAGCCGATCTTACAGCTGCCATGAATGCACGCCACCCGTGGCAGGCCTTGCGTTCTGAAATCTCTGTAAACACTGTCGTGTGATATGGAAATATCTGTAGCTTCTTTCGGTGACAGTCACAGGTACAGCTGACACTGCGGTTTGTCGCTTAAATGATAGTGAAGGAAACACTGAATTCTGTTAGAGGTGAGTGAGAATGAGATGCAAGTGTTTCTCCTTCAAGTCCCTGGTGCCCGTGTGGTCCATCCACAAACCCCGGGTTAAATCCCTGGCCCTAGAGAGCCTATTGCTGAGCTGAAGTTTGCCTCCAAACTGGTTCAATTTCTCCTTCCAACAGGCATGAGCTCGGGATTCATGGAAGGCACTGCAGGGGCTTAGGAGCTGTCACTGGCCCTGGGGTTGCCTTTCTCATTTAGTCTGTAGCCCAGGGGGAAAGCACAGGCTTAAGAACAAGCAAAGCTGTCCCAGCTCTCCCATTCATCAGCTGCGAGAGCTCGTCTTAGTTACTAACTCCTTGGAGCCAGTTCCTTCCCCCCTTAAAATGGAGAGTACCACCTGCCGGAGTATTCAGGATCCAAGAGACAGGTGCCTAATGCAATGTTTAGCACACGGAAGTAGGGGGCAGAAATGGGTGGTCGTTATTCTTAAGGGGAGTCGGGAGTCGAATGGTATTTTCAGGAAGATTCTAGAAAGTTAAAATCATAATGACCTATGGTCTCTGGTCTCTATCCAAGACATCATTCATTTCTTCCACCTGGTCAGGTGACTTGTCGCAAATTCTGGAAGTACTGCTGTTACTGCTGATCAGCACTTGGGATTCCACTGCCTGAGGCCACCATTGCCCTCCAAGCAAAAATTCCAGAGGCAAAGGTTTGGTGATAAAGGAAAGGAGTCTTTATTCAAAAGCAGTTACTTAAGCCTATCATGGCACAACTTTAATCACTTAAGCCTATCAATTAAGGCTAAACTCTAATACCTGAGTTCTCCTGGCTTTTCCCCTGTTAGTTTCTAGAGCACAGGTGGCAAACACAATGCCCATGGCCGAATCCAGCCCTCCACCTTGTTTTATCCGGCCCGGCACCTTGTTTCTATCTGGCAGCAGCACCGAGCTCCTTGTCCCTAGTTAAGGAGTAGTTACATTTATACAGTCCTAAAATTGCATTCGGCCCTTGGAAGGCAACCGCGAGGCTGATGTGGCCCCTGGTGACAATAAGTTTGACACCCCTGTTCTATAGGGTTAGTTTACAAACTAAAACAACATAATACACAAAAGCTACACAATTTCAGAAGAACGGCAGGCCTCTGCCCCAGAGACTGTTCCCTGTAGGACACCCAAAGAATGAACTACCACCCTCTGCCAAGACAGCCTCACCCTGGGCTGAGCCCAGAGTTCCTTCCCACACAAAATACCATCCGTTGGGAAGTGCAGGCAGCTGCAACACATCAATCAGGCACCCTCCAGGGAGGAGAGCCTGAGCCTGAGCCTGAGCCTGAGCCTGAGCCTGAGCCTGAGCCTGAGAGAGCCAGCTCAGCAGCCAGAGCCCCAGCCTCTCATTCCCATTGGTCCTGGAGGTGGTCAGCTTCTCAGCCAGTCCCGTCCTAGAATACCCCCAATCGCCTCAGCAAATTCCTCCTTAGATCACCGATTTGAGACTTGCCCGTACTTTTTTCTGGACTTGCTGTAACCTATTCCGTCCTGCTCAGGGCGATGTCCTCAGGTGTGGTCACTCCACCTGGTGCTTAAAGACTCAGCATCTCAGCTGGGTTTCTGAAGGGGAGACCCAATAGCTAATAGTCTTTATTTGTCTAACAATCAGAAAACAAACTCACGCAGGGCGAATATCTGCACAAGGTAAGTAGGCGCTACAGTGCCCTAGCTAAAGGGGAAAGGCACATTGGTATGCACTGTGCGAAACAGAGGCCACCTTTCAGCTGTGATTTGCATTTTCTCCTTGCAGAGCTATTTATCTGGGGATGTTCAAGTTCTCTGGCTGCGGCAAACTCTCATTTAGCATTATATAAATGGACTCCGGCCGAATCCATGTGGCTCAGGGAGATTTCTAGGAGTGGGCAGCCCGTTCTCTGGAATAGCTTCCCATAATTCTGTACAAAGAATTAGACTAGCTCCTGTATCAAGGAAAAGCTGAATTGGACATCAAGCCTTTCTCTCTGAGAGAGCCCCAGAAGAGATGACTAAAACCTCAATCCCAGGGCTTTGGAGAAAATTGGCATCTCTAGGAGGGACTGTGGAGGACAATGTCACGCACAGGTTACCTACAAGTTAGTATAACTCTTCCCCCAGTCAAAAAATAGGGAAAAACATATAGTAGATATTTAATCCAGCGATGGATGGCAGTGAGCAAGAAGACGTGACCCACTCTGGCTTCAAAATCATCGCAAGATACAGGCTGGACCCAAGCTGAGTCAAATCAGTAGAAGGTTCCAGGGCCAGGTGAGTCTGCCCCATGTGGCTGCGGTGGCCAGTGGGCAAAAGCCACTGGTTGGTTTATGAGCTCAGCTCACACGAGGGCATTTGTCAAGGCCACGTTGAGAGGTCCTGGAGAAACTCGGGCTGCAGACTTCTCTTTGTTTCATTCCGATGTGGTCGCATGGCTTAGCTCCAAGCGTTTGAGAAGAAAAGCATGGATGTCTGGGTGAGAGTGTGTATGTCTGGTAATGGATGTTCTTGGGCCAAATGTGCCCAAATATGCTGATCTGCACACACGCTTGCTCCTGTTCAGAGATATTTTATATATATATATCTTTGCCTTATGGAGGGCCTCATATCGCCAACCAGATATTACGTTCCTTAAAGACTGGACAGTATCTCAGACTTCAACATTCTCCAGCACCTAGCTCAGTGCTGGGCTCCATGGATGCTGCATAGACTTGAAGGGCCCGAGAAGGACTTGTGGTATGCCTTAGCCTGCTTGGGCTGCTGTATCAAAAATAGCAAGCCCCGTCTTCCTCTTCTTCTAAAGCCACCAATCCCATCACAAAAACCCCACCCTTGTGGCCTCATTTACTCTTAATTACCTCCTAAATGCCCCATTTCCAAATAACATCACACGGAGGGGTAGGGCTTCAATATGGAATTTGGGGGGAAGGCGATATAACACACTGAGGTCCATAGCATCTTAGTAATTCTTCTGGTATTTCCAGACCAGGGAGGCTGCTGGGGAGGGAGGGCCCCAGGGAGGGGGACCCTGAAGGTCTAACTGAGATGCTTCAATGGAGAAGGGGACTTTGAAGGAGGTGGACATCCAAGAAACAGCCACAGGGCAGAGCTAATGAATTTAAGCTGCTTGAAAGGCGGGGGCACCCATCCACAAAGAGAGTTCTGTACCCCAGACATTGCAGAACAGCCCAGAAGTTGTCTCCTTGCCTCAGGGACACACTCTGAGGGACCAGATTTGTGGCGCGTCTTCCCTGCTCCCCGAAGAGGATCAGGGAGGGGCCGCTAGGCTCCACGAGGGGCCTGTCCCTCTGTCCAGTGGGTCTGGTTTAGTCATTTCTGCAGCGCCTTGCTTGGGGTCAGGATGCCTAATCAATCTCCTTCCACTCCTGGCTAGGGGGTACAGGATGTGACATTTAAAGATACCTTTGCTGCAAAGCAGTTCATAGTCCCCCTCAAGGATGAGGGTAGAGACAGACTGGCTAGGAGATTGCGAGGGGTCGGGGGGCAGGGCATACAAATCTCTTTGCCAGTTTGGTCCAGTTTTGGAAAAGGAAGGACAGAAATACAAAGGGATTTCACGGGCTTCTCTTTCTGTCTCTTTCAGACACACATTCAGACATGCACACACCCCAGGGCAGCTTGACTCCTTGCAGGGACCACCTGTTTACCTGAATTATCCTCAGCCTGCCTCTCTGCTTATCACCCTCCCACATCCTCACCCCTCACCGACACTTGAGCTTCTCCTGAGCCCTGCCCGCTCTTCATTTAATTTCACAGCCTGTCACGGCGCTGTGATTTCAAGGCAGAGTTATTTATAAAGCCTCTTGCGTCTCTCCAGCTGCACACCCTCCTCTCCAACCCCTTCCCTTGGCTGACAGGCTCCCGGTGACCCTGCCACACACGGGAGACGGGGTGGATGGAGATTCTTTCCTGGTCCACTGGGCTGTAATTCTACTTCCGTCTCTAGATGAACAACACAGTCTATGAAAAACCCACCTGCCTGAGCGAGAGCCCACAGCAAGGGCTGGTTCTCATGGCCACGCTGAGCTGCGGGTCTGGGAAATTACCATGGCTGGAGAAACAGCAAGGGGTGGCCTTCCTGTCTTCTTCTTTTTTTTAAATATATTTTATTGATTATGCCATTACATATGGACTTCCATACAGTTCAATTTTCTGTCAGTTCTGGTTGTTTTTTGTTTTTAAATTTGTTGTTGTCCTTCTTTTGGTTGTGCGAGGAGGCACAGTGTGTCTACCTATGCCTCCATCTTGGCCAGAAGTCCCTAAAAATTTTTTTAAATGTATTGATTTGAGAGAGAGAGCGAGATTGAGAAACAAACATCGCTCCATTGTTCCACTCATTCATTCCTTCATTGGTTGATTCTTGTTCGTGCCCTGACCGAGGATCAAACCCACAACCTTGGGGTATCGGGACCATGCTCTAACCCACTGAGCTCCCCCGGGCCAGGGCTGTTGGAGTGTGGCCATTTTGAAAACAATACAACACTCTCTCTGGGATCTGAGAGCTTGCTTGGGTTGTACACCCTGGATTGGCCAATACCCTGCTCAATGTATTTACGTTTCTGTTTTATTCTTGGAGTGCTTCTCTAAGCACTCCAAGTACGTGCATGACTTCAACCAACACTCTGTCTTTGGCTTCCTGATTTCTTGTTCTCAGATCCTCAAAAGGCAGTGCGGTTGACGGGGCCGGAGGTTTGACAGTGAAGGGGAGTGAAGGCCCAGCTCTGCCTCTCGTTAGCAAGTTAATTCGCTCCCCCACCCCCTGTGCCCTCTGCCACTCATTTGTAAAGCAGGTATAACGGCAGTACCTGCCACAGGGGGTTGAGGCGAGGGACACAGGTACCCTGAGGGTTAGCAATGGGCACCAGTCTAATTTTGGAAAGTAAGGCTCCAATGGCAGAACGAGAACTCTAGAGCATCGTGGGAAAGCTGGGACCCAAAACATCCAACACAGGGGAATCTATGGTGAAGACTGACCCTAAATGCTCTGGACCCGGCCTCTGGAACCTGAGGGCTGAATGGTGGGGAAGAATGGGCAGCGGGTATTAGGCCAGAGAATAAATCTGCTGCTTAATGACCAGTTTTGTTTTGTTTTTTATAGAATAGAATAGAATAGAATAGAATAGAATAGAATAGAATAGAATAGAATAGAATAGAATAGAATAGAAGAATTTCAGAGGGCCTGGCACATAATAAGAGGAAATATCGTATCATGTAACTTTCGTTTCATTTCTGTGTTTTGTGTGTGTATGTGTGCTGATGTGAAATGTGTATTTTGGTTGGGTCGCTGCCAAGAAAAGTTTGAGAAACACTCTCTCGGACATTGAAATGTGTCCTGATTGCTGACTGCTGCATTCAGAGCAAGCAGACTTTCTGCTCGCACCCCAGTTATTCTTCATTGAGGAGTCAGCAGATTCCCCTCCAACCCTTCGGTCTGGTGGAGCGACATGAAAGCAATTCTTCCAAATCTGCTTTCGTGACGGGGCAACTTCCTTCCAGCGAAGACTCTGAGACCTTCCCATGCCTTACAGGGTAAGGCTAAAACCCCCTGGCTTCTTGCCGACAACCTTCCCAGCCCCATCTTCTCTGAGTGCTCCTGCCTGACTCATCTTCCTGGGATTCCTTCCATCCACCCAGGAGGAGACTGTCCTCCTCTCCTTCACGTATCTCTAGGCCCCAGGCCTGTCTGCATGTCACTGCCCCCTGAGACTGTCCTCACTGGCAGGCTGAGGCGAGGCCCCCTCCCCGGGACAACACAGCATTTCTTGTGCAAGGAGCCCACGGGGATCCCTGGTCATGGCTTGTCCTGGGCTGGTGGCTAAAGCACTGCCTTAGACACCACACTCCCTCAGCACAATGCTTTTGAGACCCATCTTTGTGGCACGTGTACCTGTAGCTTGTCCCTTGCTTTCATCTCTGAGTTCTATTCCCTTGTCCATACCACAGTCTGTCGTCCCTCTGCAGTGAGTTTGCCCAATTGCAAAGTCTGAAGGAACAGCCCCCCAGCCCCCAGAGAAGCCAGCCTCCAGGGCTGCCCCCCTTCCAGAGAAGCTGGCTGCAAATGTGGGAGTCTCCACAGCCATCCTTGGGTTCCGTAAGTTGCTAGAACCACTCACAGAACTCAGGAAAGGGCTATGTTTAGAATGACACTTTTATTATAACAAAGAGATACGCATTAGAACTTTTCAAAGGTTCTCCTGCACAGGGAAGAAGCGGGGAGTGTTTCAAACCCAAAGCCTGCCTGTCCCCAGGGAGGTGGTACCCACCTGGTATCAGTGGGTGGCAAGATGCACAGAGGACAGCAACCCAGGAAGCCCACTCAAGCTTTCCTGTGCAGTTTTTACTGGGACTTGACCACAGACTGACACAAGGCTGACCTCTAGCCCCCAGGCCTCCCCAGAGGTTGGAACTAATCTATCATAAATCACCTTTGGGTGGCCAAGCCCCCAGGCAAACAAAGACAGTCCTATGAGGCAGGATAATCTAGGGGCCTAGAGATCTCCTTCCAGTAGCTAAGGCAAAGGCCAGACCTTCTGGTCAATTCTCCATGCACACTTGCATACTCGCGGCTGGGCATTCCTCAGAACAGATCTGAGCATTCCCCTCCCATCTATACACGGCTCTAGGGTTATACGTCTAATATACAGAAGTACATGTGTGATGTCACTCCATTGCCTAACACCATCCACTGGACCTGCAGTCCCCACAAGCAGCCGGAGCAGAGCATTTGTGGATGGCCCCTGTGATCCGCCCCCCCCGCCCCAGCACACAGCCTGCTTTCCATTGACAGCAAACCAATGGCAGCTCCCCACAGGAGCCCCCTTCCCTCTTTTCTCAGTTCCCCTGCCCGCAGTGTTCTTCCGCTGTCCTGTCCAGCTGACAAAAGGATCATTGTCTTTTTACCTGCTGCAAAGGATGCAGGGGGTTGGGGGCAGAGTTGGGTGCACGTGTGATTGTAGCACTTATTGAATTGTATTTACATGTCCACCTCCGCCTCTGGGCAGTGAGTCCCTTGATTCTGAAAGACAAATTTGATCCAGATTTGTATTCCTAGCAAGAAGCACGAGGTCTATAGTAGAAGCTGAGTATGGGATCGTTGAATGTGTGGATTTTTTTTTCTAGTTTTTTATTGTATTTTTTCCATTAGTATTTAGTCCCCTTGTACCTCCCTCCCCACAATCACAATACTGTTGTCCATGAGTTCTTTTTCCATTTTGCTCCATCCCTCCACCCCCTAAGCACCCCGCCTCCTTAACTGTCATCCTGTGACCTCCATCTATGACCTCCATCTATGAGTCTGTTTCTTATTTTGCTTGTTAGGTCAGTTTGTTCATTAGATTCCACATAGGAGTGAAATCATATGGTATTTGTCTTTCTCTGACTGGCTTATTAGCATAATGTTCCCCAGGTCCAACCATGCTGTCGCAAAGGATAAAATTTTCTTCTTTTTTTATGGCCAAGTAATATTATTCTATTGTGTAAATGTCCCATAGCTATTTCATCCGCTCATCTACTGATGGGCACTTGGGCTGCTTCCACATCTTGGAGATTGTGAATAACGCTGCAATGAACATAGGGGTGCTTATGTTCTTTGATTTAGTGTTTTGGGTTCCTTCAGATCTATTCCCAGAAGTAGGATCTCTGGGTCAAAGGGCAGATCCATTTTTAATTTTTTTGAGGCGTCTCCACACTGCTTTCCACAGTGGCTGCACCAGTCTGCATTCCTGCTCCAGTCATCAGCGTTCCCTTTCCACCACGTCCTCACCAACATTTGTGTGTTGACTTAGTGATGTAGCCATGCTGACAGGTGTGAGGTGGTATGTCACTGTGGTTTAATTTGCATTTCCCTGATGATTAGTGACGTTGAGCATTTTTCCATATGTTTATTGATCATCTGTATGTCCTCTTTGGAGAACCATCTATTCAGGTTTTATGCCCACTTTTTAATTGGGTTGTTTGTTGTTTTTGGTGTTGTTTTTCAAGTTCTTCATAAATTTTGGATATTAACCCCTTATCAGATGTATTGGCGAACATGTTCTCCTGTTCTGTGGGTTGTCTTTTTATTTTGTTGATGGTTTCCTTTGCTGTGCAAAAACTTTTTAGCTTGATGTAGTCCCATTTATTTTTTTCTTTTGTTTCCCTTGTCTGGGGAGATAGATCTGATAAAATATTACTACAAGCGACTTCTGAGATTTTGCTGCCTATGTTTTCCTCTACGATTTTTGTGGTTTAGGGTCTAACACTGAAGTCTTTAACCCATTTTGCATTTATTCTTGTGTGTGGTATAGGAAGGTGGTCTAGTTTCATTTTTCTGCATGTATCTGCCCAATTTTCCCAACACCATTTATTGATAAACCATCTTTAGCCCATTGTATGTGCTTGCTTCCTCTGTGTGGTTTTCAAAAGTACCTAATAAACCTTGGTATCGATACTTCCCTGAATTTTGTTTTGGTTGTTCCCTTTTTTAAGGAAATAGTCACTAATGTTTATATTACAAGTTTATTGAGTTCTAATTCTTCCATTAAAATGAAGACTGCTAGTATCACTCACTCACTCACTCATTCATTCACCAACAATCTGTTATTGGGAGACACTTTCCTGAGACTGCATTTGAAGTGGTGAACAGAGCAGACCCAACTTCTCCTGAGGCCTCGGCCTGGAATCGGGGTTTTTTTCTTGGTGCACAGAGAAGCCACTGAAGATGTTAAACAGGCAAGCAACACGAACCTTTAGAAAGGCTCTGCCTGCCAGCGCCTGGTCGTGCTCTGAGGGTATGTGCACTGCTCTGGATTTCAATGGACAAAAAGCAAGTGACAGCTCCTGGGCTCCGACCAGCAAAGACATTGGTCAACAGCCTGTCCCTGACACACTGGAAAGACAGACTGGAAGCTCATTTCAAAGGCCACAGGTTGGGAAGACCCTCAGCTGTCCTGGCCATTCAGGTTGAAGTCGCCAAATCCCCAATTATCTTACCTGTCAAAAGACAGGATTAGGTAGACAGGACCTAAGGGTCGTCCCAGGTCTGTCATGAGTCCCTGGAGCAAGGTGGCTGGAACCCATAGGCAAAGCCAGGTGCCACCCTGGGGAGAGGGCTTTGGAAGTCCTTGGAAGGCCAAAATACCACCTTTGGAATGATCCTCCCCTCCCTACATATTGCCAGTGCTCTGGCTGACGTGATATTCAAGGCCCCTGCTGGTTTTGCCCTGTCCACCTGTGAAGCAGGGTCAAGTATAGGAAACAGGTGCTAAGTATCAAGTTTCCCATGTGTGCTCTGCCCCACTGACAAAAGGGAGCCCTGGGCCTGCCCTCACAAAGTGTGGTTTAGGGTCGAGTTCTGGCCACTGAAGCTCCCAGCTCTCAGCACTCCCGGGGTGCCCTTAAAGTCCCTTCCCCACTGCAGCCCCCCGCAGCGGAACATGAGCACCCTTCCGTCTCCACAGCCCCCACAGTGGGGAGGCGGCATCATCCCTGTGCATGCAGTCCTCGGAGACCTGCTTGAGGCAATTTGTCACTCACACTTCAAGCTGCCAGCCACAGAGGGGAGTGAGAAGACTCTGTAATGAGATCTTCCAGCTGTAATTAAGTGCCATGCTTTGTTTCTCATGCATCACTCCAACCTGGCCTGACCATCCCGCCGAGCTTCGCTGGCCAGCGAGTGCCAGGGCCCCGAGCTCCCAGAGGCAGGCGCGTGGGGGTGGGGGGCTCAGGCACCTGCAGTCTGTGCCCCTACCCCGTGCTCCCCACCCCAGTCCTGCTCAAGTGGGCGCCATGTCTGTCTTTGAACTGGGTTTCAACCAAAGAGCCCCTGCACCACTGGTTCATAAAGTCACCTCTCTTTAACCCTTTGTTTGCTCCAGCCTCTGGGGAGCCAGTTTTCTTTGTTTTGACGCGTCCCTTTTCCTGCAAACCCCAGGAGTGGGGACACAGGCGGGAAAGGAGACGAGAAGGCCCGGCAGAAGGAACACCTTGCTCAGAGGACCAAAAGGGTGTGCCTCCTCTTGAGTTCTCCCACCAAAATCAGGGCTTCTTCCTCAGAACATCCCAGCTCCCACACATGCGCAGTAGCACTTGCTGACCGGAATCTGTCATTAAGATCTTCCAAATGTGGCTTGAGGTTTGGTGCAGATGAAGGAGCCCTGCTCTGGGCATGGGGGGTCGAGTCCCTCGAGTGCCAACTTCTGGCTGTGCCTCTGGGCAGTTACTCCAGGTCCTGGAGCCCGGGCCTCCTCTTCTGTCTGATGGGAGCCGAAGGGCAGGGGCGATGCCGGCCTGGAGGACCTCGATGGACATCTCGGATAACTGCAGAAGCTGCAGCTCTGCTCCCCTCCCCTGGCCAGTTCCTCTCGGATCCAGGACACCTACCAGCACACCCAGCCTGCGCGTCCCAGCCTCCTGCCCCCTAAACCCGCGGGCACCAGTATTCTTTCTTGGCAAACGGACACTGTGGCTGGTCCCCGAAGCTGCAGGGTCTCCCAGGCACCGGCAAGTCTGAGATGCCCGGCGTTGGGCAGAGGTTTCCTGGGGCGGGGCAGGGAATAGGGCCAGGGAACCGGCTGGGTGGGCGGGGCCACTCCCGGTGGGCGGGGCCTGGGGCACTTCCTTACAACTGCTGTGGCCTCGCTTATGGCCGGCTTGGAGGAGCCAGTGGGTGCGCAGGCGGCGCTCCGCCGAGGTGAGCGCCTTGCAGAGAACAAGGGCAGGCGAGGGCCCGCGCCCCCAGCAGGAGACTGGGCGAGGCTGGAGTTAGTGGTCTGACGTCTTTCCCTTCCGGAAGTCCTGGGCTCTTTCCAGCTCCCATCCCCATGCTGGGCTGGTGTCCCATCCCCGGACCTTGCTGTCTGCACCTCCCTCCCCCGCCACCGGGGACCCTGGACAGCGTTGGGGTGGGGGGTGGGGACAGAATGTGGCTACTTTATGCCAGGTAGGTGGGACACAGGGGGATGCGGCTGTGTAGAAATCACTTGCTTTCCCACCTTTGAACAGTCTTTTACCGGACTTTGTTTTCACTTTATCCCACCCGCGAAGGGGCAAGTGGCTTCAGTCTTCCCCGGAAGAATGAGACAGCTACCTCCAGCAGAGCCCTGGAAGTCCCAAACAGCACCTGAGTTGATCAACAAAAAGCCTTGAGCCCCTCCACCCCTAGCACCGGGCAGAGCAGCCGGGCAGAGGCGCCAAGGTAAATGGCGGGCCTTTATGTTTCTGTGTGTGAGCCATGCCCCCGGAAAAGCACAGTTGGGGTGAGGATAGTTTGGCGGGTTGTCCTGGGGGTGAGAAGCACTGTCCCAGCAAGGCTGCTGAGGCCGCGATGATTGACAGCTGACGGTAGGACTCTGCAGTCACCTGACAATGGCACACACCCATCCCCCAAGCGTCGCACACGGGCTCGTCCCCCGGGTCCTTCAGGGAGATACTGTTGCTGAGCAAGAATCCAGTCAATACCACACCTACGTGGACATTAAGTGCGTCTGGGTGTCATCCTCGCGTCCAGGCCTGGAAGAGGGCATTAGTGATGGTGGGCTGATGCTAGAGGCCAAGGGCCTAGACAGACTCCTGGTCTGATCGCTTTTCCCTGCGTTTACTCAGCCAGTCTGGGCTCTGACTAGTCTGCCTAAGCGCTCCTGGACTCCCTGGCTTGCGTCACCGTTGTTCTTGTGCACAGAAGCCAGTGGCCAGTGACCTTCAGGATGCCTGGAAAGCCTGGGGCTGAGCCTGGGAGAAGGTCTCGTGCTCCTAAGCTCTCACTGGTGGGATTGTGGGGGAGACCCTAGCAGGTTCTCTTGGGGCAAGGCAGGCACATTTTAACATTCAGTATACCCACACTCGTGCATAGCAACCAGACTGGTACTGCCAGCCCAAGCCATGTCCCATCATCCCCTTGGGCGTTACAGCTCTGAGCAAAGCAGGAAGCTTTTAGATTCCCTTGTCTGAATGCAAAGCCAACCCTTCTAGGGTTCTGGTTTTGTTTCGGAGGACGGAAGGCTTCTGAGTGAGTTGAGTCCAGCCTCACGGTCTTTGCCGACTTCCCTGCATAGGAAGCTGGCTTTGCCGAGTATCAAAATCTAAGCAGGCCTGTTTGCTTGTCTCTGCGTGCTCAGACTCGGATGGCAAGAAAACACTGGAATGCATGCATGCTGAATCCAGCTGCATCGGTTTCACGCTTAGTTTTGTGGGGAAGAATACAGGCAACGGATCCAAATCCTCGGTCAGGCCCCCCAACTCCCCATGTAGGCCAAGTGCGCTCAGCTGTATGGCATCAACGCAGCTTGGAGGCATAGAAACCTCCAGGTTTAGGTGGGGAGACAAAGCCAGTGCCTGGGCAACAATTAGAGCGCCAATAAAATGGGAAACCACGCAATATCATCTCTGTTCAGAGGAGACAGCTGTTGAGGGCTGGGGAAGGCAGGGAGGGCTTCTGGAGCCATGTGGTCTTATGTAGTACTTAGAAACAGCAGGGCCAGGCAGAGGGAAGGAAGCCCGAGTCTAAGATGAAGCTCAAGCAGAGAACTCACTGCCCACCGGATACAGCCCCGTTTCCCTGCCACCCTTTCCAGCTCTGCCTCCTGTCTCATGTCCCCTTCCACAGTGACCTTCTACTAGGTTCTGATCAGGTCTTTTTTGCATGCCTCTGTCTTTGCTGTTGGGGAATCCTCTACATTTTTTAAAGATGCACCTTCTCCGCTGAAGACATCCCTGGGACCCACCCCCACCTCCAGTCTTCCAGCAGAGTTGGGGAGCTCCTTCTTTGCCCTCATTGCTCCCCCATGAACCTCTATAGACACTCTTACACCCTGTATTGCCCATTGGAGTTGAGGGGTCTCTGCCGCACTCGCTGAGGCAGGGCTGTGTCTCACTCAGCTTGTAGTCCTCTGAGCCCAGGCTGGTGGCTGGCACAGAGCAGGCCTTTGGGAAATGATGCTGGACTGAAATTGAGCCACATATAGGGCACACTGAAGCGCCTCACCTCATTGGAACAGAAGGCATAAGTTAAGCACTATTATTGGGAATTTAAGATTAGATACATCTGGTAGAGCTAAATCCCAGGGCCTTAAGGAGTCTGAGTTCAATGCAGTGACGGTATCCAAGCCCTCAGCAGCTCCTGCTGCCCTCAGAACAGGATGCAGGGTATCCTCCTCAGCCTCAGCTTTCACGGCTCCCACCTTGAGCTCACACTTGCTGAGCCCTGGCTCCTTCCTCTCCTTAGATCACCAGCAATGCCCATGGCTACCTCTAGCTTATCCTTGATCCTTAGGACTCTGTGTTTCTATCCCAGGGTGTGGAGGTCCCTCAGCCTGGGTGGACATCCTCTGCCCTACTGCATGGGTCCACCACCTCTAATGGCCTCATGTTCCCTTGTGGCTGCCTCCCTGCTCATGACTTAGCACCCCAAAGGCAGTGATGGGGCATTTCCTGGAGAAACCCCAGTTGCGTAACATCTTTGCTGAGAGAGAGTGCCCAGTGAACACATCTCTGATGGAAGATTGAACCCAGGTGATGAAAATGTAAAAGGAAGAACAACTCTAGAGTCATTTGGAAGGGAGGAAAGGAGGGTTTGGTGATGGGTTATGGGAAGAGGGTAAATGGGAAGGTGGGCCTAGCTGACCTGTGAGGCAGGTGGAGGTGGGGTCACACGTGAGTTGGGTCCCAGGCCAAGGGAGAGGTCTACTTCTGACTGCCGTGCAAAAATGTTTCTGTTTCTAGATGATTTCCAAAATTTAAAGTGTTATTAAATCATTTTGGGCCATATTGAATCTGAAGTCATAAAAGGGCCCTTTAAGCAGCCAAAATAGACACACACTTGGAGTACCGGTGAGGTCAAGGCTAGAGGGAGATTGGGGGAACATAGTGGGGAGAGTCTAACTTGTGCAACCGACTGAGTCCACTGAGGGAAGAAGTCTAAGCCAAGATCAAGGGCGTGGGCAGAAGAGAAAAGCTGGGAGGTGAGGCGGGAGAAGGAAAGGAACTGGTGGAAAACAGAATGACAGAAAGATGGGAAGAAAATCAGAGACAGGGAGCGGGGAGAAAAAATCAAAAACCGATGCAGCTGGATTCAGCACACGTTTCTGGTTTTGGTTTTGGGGTGGTGGGGAGAGGGACAGCTATTTCAAGAAATAGGTGGCAACACTGTGCTAAAGAAAGCACGGGGGAGGTTCAAACAGGAACACATCAGAAGGAGGCAACCTGGGAGAGGGTGGTCTCCTAGGAAAGCCAGATCTCTTGGGGTCAGAAAGAGGCTAGTTAATGGGCTATGGGAACACTGGGCGGAGTCTTTCAACCTCCTGTCTGGGGAATTTGGCCCAGAAAGGAAGGGCAGATCAACTCTCAGCAAGAAGGGAAGAGAGGGCGTGTCAGGAGAAGGCAACAGAGATCTGACCACAGTGCAGTGGGGGGGGAGCAGGAGCTCATTTATGCTGAGGAATTTGGAGCAGTGCCTCTCTCCATGTGGATTGTATTTCATGCAGACCTTCCTCCCCTCTCTTCCTTCCCCCGCAAATGTCCCAGAGAACTTGCACTTGGGGTGTTCTCCAGAGTCAGGGAATCGCTAAGTGCAACGAGAGGATATTGCGGTGCTGAAATGATTGCAGCTCCCCTCTCCTGCCTGGAGTAGGCTTGCCGCCAGCACCCCCCAGACTTGACTTTCCTCCTTTGACAGTGCTGGCCAGATGTTCCCTCCCTCCAGTACGGACTGATAACCCCGTCCTAACAGCAAGCACATAAACGGCGCTGGCTCTGAGCCAGACACTGTTCTGAGTGCCTCTGAGGGGTGTGGTTATTATTACCATTTTTCAGATGACAAAGAGCAAGTTCATGTGTTAAGGTAGATTGATGTTCATGTTCCTGATGATGCTACAAGATTCATAGTCCTGGCACGGCCGACAGTGTGACTTGTCCAAGGTCCCCAAACCAGTGACCTGTCGGGATCCAGTTTCACTGTGGGTTAGACTGGCTTTCACAGGTAATAAGTAATTTAATAGTCAACGTATAGACTACTATGTGCAAAATACCGCAAGGGACCCCAAATAGGAGCTACATGTCTCATCACATTTAATCTTCGGAACCCTTCTGTGTCACAGGCAGGGACACTGAGCCAGCACTTGAACTCAGACAGACATGAGGAAGGCAGGAACTAAAGCCACCTTCGTCCTCGAGTTTCTGTGACCCGAGCTTCCCCCACATCACAGTCGGAGACATAACTGGTTCTAAAATGCACACGGTCCCCGACTTGTGACTTTTCGACTTTACAGTGGTGCATATAACCATTCTGTTGTTCACCTTCGGCAGTTAATAAATGATATCATGAGACATTCAATACTTTATTATAAAACAGGCTTTGTGTTAGGTGATTTTGCCCAACTGTAGGCTAACGGAAGTGCTCTGAGCACATTTAAGGTGGGCTAGGCTAAGCTGTGATGTTTGATAGGTTGGGTGTGTTAAATGCATTTTTACTTATGATGGGTTTATTGAAATGTATCCCGTCATAAGTCAAGGGGCATCTGTAGTTCCGAGGCTAATTTATTTTCCTGCCCAACATGCACAGTGAAAGGACAGAGAGTATGAATCTCCAGCATGCTCAGGCGTGCGTGGAATAGTCCTTCTCCTTTTCTAGATATCTGCCCCATCAGACCGGCAAGAGCAGAGACCGCCGCACTGTGGTATCACGACTTCCGGCTGTTGTGCATTGTCAGAACCTTGGGGCAGAGGTGGGGGTGATCCTGCTTCCCTGTCTGGCCCACACAGGTCACCAGTGAGCATGTTCATGTCCCTGCTCCCTGGTCTCTGCTGCTTTCAGACCACACAGCCACACTCTGAGGTCATACCAGAGTCCTGCCCTCCAGGGACCCACAGACCACCCTCCAAGCCTCCCTGCTTCTCCCTTCCTGTACCTCCTGGAAAAGCCTCTGAGTCCTTGACCTAAAGCCATGTTTGGAAAATCCAAGCTACTTCTGGGTATAGTCCTGCCACGAGCCTGGCCTGGGACAATGACGCGGGGAGGCTGTGGGAGATGTGGAGGTGAGCAGGGAAAGGTGGGGCAGGGGGAGTTTTCTACTCTCAAAATATTATCTAGCCTCCAAAACAACCCCCTGTGAGAGTAAATCCTTGGAGGGATTTGCTGCTTTAAAGCCAGGATCTGTTTGGATCCGTTTTATTTATTCATTTTATTAGTACATTAACATTATTTTCCACTAGGTATTTTCAAGACCACCTAGAACAGACTCACATCTTTGCCAAAAGGGAGGGTAGATCTCCCATCCCAAGGAGGACTCTGCCCTGGCCTGTGACTGCGGTCATGCCACTTGGCATGTCTTGTCAGGTCATTGTGGAGCTGACAGGGGTACGAAAACACTGCCAGCTCATGCTCACCATCACACGTGCACAGAAACAGGACAAGGAAACCAAACTCATGGAGGCGCCCAGATGGTGGTGGAGGAGGGCTGGGACCCAGGGGTCCCCTCCCCCAGTCCAGGGCATTTGCAATGATCTCAGACATCCTGGCGTTACCACCCACAGGAAGTGGAGCCAAGTCTCCGGCTGACCCCACCCGCACGCACGCAGAAAGGAGCTCAGCCAGTTTGGGCAGCTTGCCCAGGGCAGATTCTAGGAACCTCCCCGATGGCCCAGAACACTGCACATACAGCAGGAACCAGTGGGGATGTGGTTCCCAGCCCTCCCCCTGCCCCGCACACCCTGCTCACCAGCCAGTGGAATGTCTTTCCTCCTCTGCACTTGATTCCTCTGTCTCCCCCTCTTTCACCTGCGCCAGGGGGTGTCTCCTTCAGCTACAGAGCAGACTTGATGTTAGCCCCTGAGGCAGGTTTCTCTCGATGCCTTTACAGCCCCGCACAGACTCCAGACCCCACCCAGGACAGCTCTGGAGGGCTTTATAGCCTCTTTGCCCATTTCCATTCCCTGTGTCTCATGGACCACAGTGTAGTAAGGTTTTTACTCCTAGGGCCCCCACCCAGCTGCTTCTGTTTACCTCACAGTCCACATGACATCTGCGGCTCTGAGCACATAGTCTGTGTCATTACTTCCAGGGAATGCAATATTGGACTCCCAGCTCTCCTCTGCTCTGGTTCCTGACCTTGCAGTTGCCCATCTTTCCTTTCCCTTTTCCCATCAACATGTCAGCATTAGCTGAGTTGCATACTGGGATGCTATCGGAGCCCGAGCTCTTGATTCTCTAATTGAGAATATTGGTGCTGCCTGAACTTGAAGACAGGTGGAGATGTGCCATTCCTTGCTGAGCCGGCTTCCCCCAAAGGTTTTAAATGTGTAGTGCTAGTGGTTCGTTTTTTAATAATTGCTTGGGTGCAATTATTTCTTTGCATGAAATGATTCAGATGCTTTGAAACAGCATGCTAACCATTTGGGTTTTCAACATCCTGTCTTTAGAATGTCATTGCTTATGGCTACTGTTTTTGTTGTTGGCTGGTTCTGGGGGACAACCACCTGAAGATAGAAAGACACTAGGGGAAGCTTTTGCAGACAAGAGAAGTGGCAGCTCACTGTATTGAGAAATTCCTTCCCTCACTTTTCCCCTTCAGTGGTTTCTAAAAAGAAGACATTTCTGGTGAGATGCAGTTGGGTAAATGAGGTGTGTCTACTTAAGTAAGCAAGAAATAACAGGGGATCACGCGTCGGTAGCTGGTTCTCTGGTTTGGGCCCTGGAGTGTCCTCAGATGCCCATGTTGAGGCTTCCCGGGTGGACGTCAAAACTGTTACCGTTGCTATTGTACAGGCGATTAAACCGATGCTCCGAGAGGGTGAGCACTTGTTCAAGGTCACATGTCTATTAAACGGCAGAGCTAGAATTCGAAGCCAGCTACAAACTTAGTTGTCATTTTGAGCCTTCAAATAAATCAAAACTGTATCCTGGCTGGGTGGCTCAGTTGGTTGGAGCATCGTCCTGTGCACCAAAAGATTGTGGGTTCGATCCCTAGTCAGGACACACACCTAGCTTGTGGGTTTGAATCTCGGTCAGGGCACGTAGAGGAGGCAACCGATTGATGTTTCTGTCTCACAGCAATGTTTCTCTCCACCCCCCACCCCACCCCCTGGCAAATCAATAAATATATCTTCAGGTGAGGATTTAAAGAAAAAGAAAGAGAAAGGAAGGAAGGAAGGAGGGAGAGAGGGAGGGAGGGAGGGAGGGAGGGAAGCAAGCACCATACATCAATTCATCTTTCAGGATCCTTATTCCAAATCTGCGACCCAGTAATTACCCAATGTCTCCTAACTTACCTAGCTGTACTGCTGAGAAGTGCCACACTCTGAGGGCGATCTTTGCTGCTTTTCCCTAGAAATCTGCAAGTTCTCCGCTCACTGTAGACAGTAGATTGTTCTCACCCTTGGGCTTGAGTCCCCAGTAACCAAAAGATCACAGAAATGCCATGAAAGGGACTCCTGGGTCCACGGGAGACACTTCCTCACCACCACAGTGACTTAACAAAGAGGGATGGCGTTGTAAAAATGCGGCATTTCCCTTCCTGGAACTACAGAGAAGGAAGCTGCCCATCTGACCGGCTGGCTGACACACCCGCCTTGTGAAGCACAGGCCAGGCCTGGGATTTCTCCAGATCCCTTCAGCTCTGAGGTGCCCCAGGCCTTGATTGACAAAATGACCTTGGTCTTTGCCCATTATATTCCACTCAATAAGACACACACCTAAGGTTTTAAGTTTTTCTACAAAGCAAATGGCTGTATGGCACAGAAAAGCACTTGCATAATGTTTTCTGTTTCTCTCTCTCTAAGATTTTATTTATTTATTTCTAGAGAGAGGGGAAGGGAGGGAGAAACAGAGGGAGAGAAACATGGATCGGTTGCCTCTCATGTGCCCCCAACTGGGGACCTAGCTCGCAACCCAGGCCTGTGCCCTGACTGGGAATTGAATTGGAGACCCTTTGGTTGGCAGGTCGGCACTCAGTCCACTGAGCCGCTCCAGCCAGGGCTGTTTCTCCCCCTCAGTTGGAGTTCCTGTTCTTCCCTAGGAAAACAAAAGCCCTTTCTCCTGATTCACTGGAAAACTCTGACCAGCATTATCTCTGTGATGAAGTTCCCACAGTCTAGGAGCTGACGTCCTTAAACAACCAGGAGACCTGTCTTCGCCCCTGAACCAGGGAGAACATGTCAGAAGCTCCTTGTGTTAGGACTGGGAGTAAGTGCTCCTGATGAAAAGAAATCTTCAAAGTATTCATGGGGAGAGAAGTACAAACCTCCAGTTACAATATACGTCACGGGGATGCAAAGCGCAGCACAGGGAATATAGCCAATAATATCCAAACAGGTGGCTACCGGACTTCCTGTGCTGATTACGTTGTAAGGAATGGAAATGTTGAATCACTATATTGTACACCCGAAACTAATAGGATATTGCATGTCACCTATAAAAATAAATTGTAAAATAAAGAAGATGATTACAAAGACTATGAAAGGGGAAAATATTACTGGGGTGCTTAAGTTGTGCTGTGTACTTCGGGCTCTTTGTCCTCAAGAAATTTACAATCTGGGGGTGGGACGGGAGGCACAATATAATGAAAATGCCCTCAGGGAGCTACAATCAGGAAGTCAGGGAGGGAGACTAGTGTCCCGGTAGGACCAGGGAAGCTGCTTCACGGGACAGCTGGCCCTTTGGAAGGGGCAGCGGGAACTGGATGAGCAGATGAGACAAATAGAAGCATGGAAGCCCAGGGGCCAGCCTAAGCAGGGGAATCGGATGGAGGCCAAGTCCTGAGAAGGAAGCCATTCCTGGGACACAGGGCCAGACCGTAGACACGGCCAGTAAGGTAGGCTGGCTCGGCTTTCGCCCTTTATTCAGAGAGAGGGGTCAAGTGCTAAGGGCCCTCTCTGATTAACCATTCCAGTGATGACAGTCTGTGGGGAGGGCCCTGAACTCAGGCCTCTGGTGGAGACACCACAGCCCAGAACTCACCCAAGCTCAGGCGAGCGGCAACAGTGATGCTGCCCAGACAATTAGGTCAGGAAAGGGGACCTGCTTCGCTAATGGCTGGGATTCAAGCTAAATGAATCTGACTCAGATGAAAGAGATGCTGCCCCTTCTCCCTCTGGTCTCGTTATCTTAATTAACAGTGCTTGGCAGGAGTATTGAGGTGGCATTGGCGTGCCATTCCCATCACCCCTCAAAGCCCCGGATACACGTTGGTCCAGCCTTTGTAATAAACACCCAGCACTCAGCCACTGCCTGCGTTTCCTACCAGCCCCTCTTCTAAGAAAGTCAGGGGTTTCTGAGGGGCTCTGTTAGGCCAGGGTTCCTCACGCCATGGCCCGAGAACCACATGCTTCAAAGTACTTGGGGTTTGGCTATAAAGTGAACTTCCCAGGCTCACCAGACCTACAAGAACCCGAATTTCTGGGACTCGGGCTCAGGTTTCAGTAGCGTTGGGTTTTTCTCTTTAATCTTTTTTTGATTGCAGTAAATTATACACAACATAAAATTCACCATTTTAACCATTTTCGATGTGTAGTTTCGTGACATTCAGTACACCTTGCTGGTACTAAACCCCTCCTCCCATAGACCCTCGGACCCCCACTTCCACAGGCAGCCCTCGGGTTCTTTCAAGGTACAGGGATATTTTTTTGCAGTGTTGATGTACTTTTTAACCATGCGACATGTGTGAAATGGTGCTACCATTTTTATTAGGTTTTTTATGGGTCACTGATGAAGTTTTTGAGTTTTGTTCTCCAGCCCCTTTTCCCCCAGATGCCCAGTAGGCTCGTGGTAATTTTGCACAACGCAGTAATATATAGGAAGGCATCCATATGTCACCTGATGGCAGAACTAGCAGCATCTGTGATTGTACTTGATGCTTCTGGTCCTCTTGTTAATAATGCTTTAGGAGCACACTGGCCTTGTCCCCAACTCCCTTTTCTTCCTCTGGACACCACTAGAGGGCGCACTTCTCTGATGGGGGTCCAATGCAGCTCTCTGCAACCCGAACTTCTGGAGAAATAAGGGGCCCAGTGAGCCTTGCTCTGCACACTCTCACTGCTCCTGATCCTTCTGGCTTCAACCCATGTTGAAGGGCTTAGGGCTTCAGGTCACTTGGTCTTCTCTCCGGGATGCTCCTGTTCACATCTGCTGCCCACCTGCTCGCTCTCGCTGTCTGAATGGGCCTCACTTTTGAACGCTCATCCTTCTGAGGCTCCACCAGGTCTGAAACAACTCACCATCAGGTTGCCTTCTGTAGATGAGATTTCCCCTATGTCGTGCTCATTCACATTTAACTTCACTCTGTTTTGGCCTCTGCCATCCAGGGCACTCCTGTCTGATGGTCCTTCTTCCCAGCTCTGTCTTCATGAGTGGCCCCTCCAGACTCCTGTCAGATCACAGCTCACCTGGCTCCTCCGCTCACCTGTCCTGGCACTTGACCCATACAGGTGTGCCTCAGGGATGAACATGTCGTTGTATCATGTCTTTCTGTATTTCGTAAGAACATAGCTCTGAATGGTATCACTGCAATACAACAGAAACCCAAATAATTGTCTTTAAAATCTATTTGTTCAGCTGGCCTCATCTACCTTACTGTTTCATTTGAGTTTCCCTCTTATGGACTTGGAAACTCCGTGTATTGAGATGAATGTGGTTTGGGGCTCTCTTTCATCACTTGTTGCCACAAATTCAAGGTCAAGCCACCTAGTTGAGTGTCTGCATTTGCGAGCCAGCACCGAGTCGTCTGTGCAACTAGACAGCAGTGAAACTAGAAAGTTTACCTGTGCTATTCTGAGCCGGTATCCTCTCTCCCACGTCTCTGCAGGGATCTTTCTGTCCGGCTACATCAGAGAAGAACCCATTCTGATGCTTGGATAAAACAGCAGCTGCAAAACTGGGGGCCAAGGTAGTTCTTTCCTGTAAATACTGGCAGTTCAGGATCAGGACACGTTTACCTGACAGCCACTTAAAATCCTCGTTGTGAAATCAAAGTCGCCATTCTCTTTTCTTCCAGAACAGAGGTCAGCAAACTGCGGCATTTGGATGGCAAAGCCTAAAATATTTGTCACCTGGTCGCTTACAGAAAAAGCTTTCCAAGCCCCGTCGTAGAACATAAAATGTGGCGGTTGTTGTCTATAAACTTGGGGCTCTTGATGGGAGGTCAAAAGGGAAGGCTTCAGGGGGTCCCTGCACCCTCTGACATTGGGTCAAAACTTGGTTTGAGATGCAAAAGTGCATTTTTGAAAGGCAAGGAATCAGAGCTATTGTCAGATTCTTGAAGGGGACCGTGACCCTCACACCAGTTAAGAACCACCCTGACGTGTAGCAAATGCAACATAAGTGATAGAAATTGGGCAGTGAGGATCGCCGCCCTGAGTACATCAGACAGTGTTTGCCAATGGCCATGTCCACGGAGCCAGAGGACCAAAGGGTCTGAGACAGCAGGCACATCGCATGAAAGCTCAAAGGGTCCCTCAAGTTCTACAGACCCATGTGTCATACCTCACGCTTGGCTAGCTGTGTTTTCATTCTCCCTTCTCTCCATAGGATCATGAGAGATCACCTTGACCTTGTCTTAGGAGTGGTGCTCATGGTCAGTCCGGCACTTGGAATTTCTTCCTGCTCCTCTGATGGTCGCATTGCCTTATATCGTTTCTGCAACCTCACCCAGGTGCCCCAGGTCCCCAACACCACTGAGAACCTCCTGCTAAGCTTCAACTATATCAAGACCGTCACAGCCTCTTCCTTCCCCTTCCTGGAGCAGCTATACCTGCTGGAGCTTGGGAGTCAATGTACCTCCTTCACTATTCACAAAGAAGCCTTCAGAAACCTGCCCAACCTTAGAATCTTGGACTTGGGTAAGAGTCAGCTAGACTTTTTACACCCAGATGCTTTCCAGGGGCTGCCTCATCTGTTCGAGCTCAGGCTCTTCCACTGTGGTCTGTCTGATGCTGTGTTAAAAGATGGTTATTTCAGAAATTTAGAGTCTTTGTCTTGCCTGGACCTGTCCAAAAATCAGATCCGCAGCCTTTCCCTTCATCCCTCATTCCAGGAATTAAATTCCTTGAAGTCCATTGACTTCTCCCTCAATGAAGTACCCACGGTGTGTGAGCACGAACTCCAGCCCCTCCATGGGAAAACACTCTCCTCCTTGAGGCTTGCTTCGAATCACCTGTACAACAGCGTCTCAGTGGACTGGGGGAAGTGTATGAACCCATTCAGAAACATAGTCCTAGACACCCTAGATGTCTCGGACAATGGCTGGACCGTGGACATTGCCAGCAACTTCAGCAATGCCATCCGTGGCAGCCAGATCTTCAATCTGGTGCTTGCCCACCACATTATGGGGTCTGGGTTTGGCTTCCATAACATCAAAGACCCCGACCAGAACACATTTGCCGGCCTGGCCAGAAGCTCAGTGAGACACCTGGACCTTTCACACGGATTTATCTTCTCCCTGAACTCTCGACTCTTTGAGACCCTCACGGAGTTGAAGCTTCTGAACGTCGCCCACAACAAGATAAACAATATTGCAGATGAGGCATTTTATGGGCTCAACAGCCTCCAAGTTCTCAATATGTCATATAACCTTCTGGGGGAACTGTACAATTCTAACTTCTATGGACTACCTAGCATCACCTACATTGACCTGCAAAAGAATCACATTGGGATCATTCAGGACAATACATTTACAATCCTGAAAAGATTACAGACCTTGGACCTCCGGGATAATGCTCTGAAGACGATTAATTTTATCCCAAGCATATCTACTATCTTCTTGGGTGGCAATAAACTGGTGACATTCCGAGACATCAGACTCACAGCCAACTTCGTCCAATTGTCAGAGAACAGGCTGGAGAATCTGGAGAATCTCTACTTCCTTCTCCAGATTCCTCACCTCCAGACTCTCATTTTAAATCAAAACCGATTTTCCTTTTGCACCCAAACTCGTGCCCCTTCAGAGAGTCTCAGCTTGGAACAGCTTCTCCTTGGAGAAAATATGTTGCAACTTGCCTGGGAGACGGGGTCCTGTTGGGATGTTTTCAAGGGGCTTTCCCGTCTCCAGGTCCTGTACTTGAATAATAACTACCTGAGTTTCCTTCCGCCAGGAGCACTTCGCTCTCTGGTTGCGCTCAGGTGGCTCAACCTCAGATTCAACAGGCTGACGCTTCTCTCTCCTGGCGACTTACCCCCTAATTTAGAGATGCTGGACGTGTCCTGGAACCAGCTCCTAGCTCCCGATCCTACTGTATTTGCATCACTTAGTGTCGTGGACCTAACTCACAACAAGTTCATCTGTGAGTGTGAACTCAGCACCTTCATCAGGTGGCTCAACCAAACCCATGTCACCATATCTGGGTCTCACGCAGACGTATACTGCACGTACCCCGACTCACTGTCTGGGACTTCCCTCTACTCTCTGTCCACAGAGGACTGTGACGAAGAGCAAAGCTTACAGTCCCTAAAGTTCTCCCTTTTCCTCTTCTTCACTGTCACGTTGACGCTGATCCTCGTGACCGTCCTCATTGTCACGAAGTTCCGAGGGGCTTGTTTCTCCTGTTACAAGGCAGCCCAGAGACTGGTGTTCAAGGACCAAAACAACACGAGAGAATCTGATGGGTACAAATACGACGCCTATTTGTGCTTCAGCAGAAAAGACTTTGAGTGGGTGCAGAATGCTTTGCTAAAACACCTGGACGCTCAGTACAGCGACCAAAACAGCCTGCACCTGTGCTTTGAAGAAAGAGACTTTATGCCAGGGGAAAACCACGCGGCCAACATCCATGAGGCTGTGTGGAGCAGCAGGAAGACTGTCTGCCTTGTGAGCAGACACTTCCTTAGAGATGGCTGGTGCCTGGAAGCCTTCAGCTATGCCCAGAGCAGGGGCCTCGCTGCCCTCGACAGCCCCCTCATCATGGTAGTGGTCGGGTCCTTGTCTCAGTACCAGCTGATGAAACACGGGTCCATCAGGGGGTTTGTACAGAAACAGCAGTATCTGCAGTGGCCTGAGGATCTCCAGGACATTGGCTGGTTTCTTAATAAACTGTCTCAACACATACTAAAGAAAGGAAAGGCAAAGAAGAAAGACAGCAGCATTCCGTTGCAAGCTGTAGCCGCCAACTAACGCCCAAAGGAGTCGTTTTCGACTGATCTCAAGCCACAGATAACTCTCCACCTCGTATTTGCACACTAGGGGGGGGGGTCCTTTTTGAAGTCTCTTTTCCCTACTAGGAAAAAAACATAAAGCTTTTGATTTTCATAGCGATGCTCCATGGATTTCCTTTCAGACTCAAAAACACCATTCTCTCCCATTGCATTAACCACAAAACATTTCCCAGTCGTGGGAAGGACACCTTGAGAGACGATACAGATGATAGGCACCCTTTCTCCAGCGTCCAGCTCCAGAAGGCTCTGGCCAGTGACTCTGAGCCCTCTGTGCTCCGCAGGACAACACCAGGAAGAAAACAAACAGAAAAAGAGGCACATTTCCTACTTCTGCCATGGGAAAAACGTCCTTGCTGGCTCAAGGTCGTGCTCAGTCTCAGGGACAAGAGGTGGCGCTAAAGAAGCCAGGATAAGAATAACTAGATCTCTTCCTGTTCTTACCTTTGGCTCCTCCACTTGGGACCCTAGTGGGCTGTGAACCTTCTTTTTGGCAGGTAACCTTTCATTCAGCCTTGCATTGAAGACCTTCCATGATTCAGCACCAACCTAGCTCAGCTTTATTTCTTTTTTTTTAAATCATTTGTCAGCCACTCAGGCTCTTGCGAAAAGGACTGAGTCTTGGGACTTCAGATCCTGGTTTGAGTTCTGATGCTGCTACTCATTCGCTCGATGACCTTGAGCATGTGACACACCCCTGATGGGCCTCCGTGTGTTCACCTGTAGGCACGGTTGTATCTACCTCATGGAGTTGCCATGAAGATTGAATGGGCCGAGGATGCCGGGGCTCCTCAGGCCTTGTCCTTAGCTGCCCCAATGGCCACAGGAGGGTGCAAACACTCAGGGGCCTCCAGGACAGAGTCAGAATTTCTTTGAAGTTGTATTTTGGGGGTCATAAAATAAATCTATACATATTTTGCATTCTCCTTCATTATTTTCTTGTTCATTTTAATGTAGAAATGGCTTTCTGAAGTTAAGAAAATCTGTTGCAAGGAAGGTTCATCAGAACTACCCATGGCTTCACAAATAGCCTCTTCCAAGTCCAGTGGGGCCTCAGGATAGCTGCTGTGGTGTGAGGAGCCACCTGGGCCTGGGACTCAGCTCTCCAAAATGTCACCCCCTTCCACTCACTGTACCCCCTCATCTGAAGTCTTCCAACACACTCACTGGCTATTCCCATCCTGGCCACTTTGGATCCCTTTGATGCATGAGACTGAGCTTGTCCTGCATTTGCTGCTTTTATGTCTGAACAGCGGTGGTACCCATAGCCCTGTTCATATGCACAGAACACACACACACCTTAGTCTACCCTTCCTTCTAGAACGTTCTCCCATCTCTGCACATCCGTCCTACCTGTTCTTCGAAACCCAGCCCACCAATCCTCCTGGGATCCCTCCCACCCAAAGTCCTCTCTCCCTTCTGTGCAAACTCTTAGCCCTTTAGCTGTTCATTTAAAATGAGCTCTGCTTCCTGCCTCCTGTGAGAGCATGAGCCTGTCTGGCTGCCACCCCTGTGAACTGACTATAAGTTCCGTGAGGAAAGACCCTTTCTGCTGTGCCCCACCCCCAGCAGCTGGAATTCTTTCTGAGGCTACTTTTCCAAATCCCTCTTTGCAAGAGTTGCTGCACATAAGGCAAGAGCAGAGATAAGCAGGGCTGCGTAGAGATGTGGGCACCAGGGGGTTGGCTGAGGGGCTACTAGCTAAGCAGCTGCTCCTGAATTCCACTTCACAACAATTCCAAGTCAGCAAGTTAATAGATTCCATGGAGCGTGGCCCTTTGGTGTCACTCCTCCATTGGAGGGACCACTACTGTTCAGTCTAAGAATGGTGACAGCTTGCTCTATTTGAAATTGAGACTGTTCTGGAAAATCTAGAGCGTTGTTTGTGCTGCTGAAAACTTCAGAGAGAGTCCTACTCACCACCCCAAATACAACAAACTTGGAACATTTCTTATCAGCTGCTTGAATCTGCAGAGACTAATATTTAGATAGACCTGATATGATATCAAGTAAACATGGTTGAAAGTTTGAAATTAGGAAGTGAATCGATTGAGAAGGTAGGAGAATGTAAAGCACAGGTGTAAAGTCACCTACCACACGACAAAATCAAGATAAAATGTCTAGGATAACATTTAAGTCAAGAAGTGGCGTTCTGGGTGTACACTGAGAAATATGAAATGCCAGAAGAAAGAACTACATGAATTAGTGGTGATTGCCAGAGGGATTTCTGCCCAATTCTTCCATTGGAAACATCGAGAAAAGCTGGAGAAACTATTTTTTGAATCTGTTTAAAGGCATTGGAGAGCTCCAAGGGGAGCCAAGAGGGCCAAGATCCAAGAGAAGAAGGAAATCAAGAGAGAGGACCACAATTAAGCAAGACCTACTGCCCTGGCCAGTGTAGCACAGTTGGTTGGATGTCATTCTTCGTTCTGCAGACCAAAAGGTCACCGGTTCGATTCCCAGTCAGGGCACATGCCTGGATTGTGGGTTTGGTCCCCAGTTGGGATACGTGTGAAAGGAAACTGATCAACATTCCTGTCCCACAGCCATGTTTCTCTCCCTCTAGTTCTCCCTCCCTCCCCCTCTCTCTAAAACTAAGAACTTAAAGCAAGACCTATTCACCAAAAAATGCCATCCGAAAGTGGACAAGAATATTAAGAATTGTCAAAAGCAAATGAAAAGATATGCAACCTCCTTCAGTCATCAGGGAAATGCAAATTAAAACCACACTGTGATACCTCCCCTAACACACACAGAATGGCCAGTATAAAAATGACTGGCTGTATCGAGTATTAGCAATGACATGAGCAATTAAAATGCAACCGTATGATTGGGGAGCGTGTACATTGATGTAACTTTAAAAAACAGGTTCTTGTCATCTGCTGAAGTTGAGGCCACATGTGCTCTGTAGCTCAGTTCAGAGGTGTGTCCACATCAGAAATCCACATGCACCAGAAGACGGAAATGGTAATGGCAGTGTTATTTCCAGTAGCCAACACTGGAAACAAGCCACGTGTCCACCAACCACAAAACGGAAAAATGAATTATGGTCATTGAAACCTGCACAGAAATGGCAATTAACTAATCATAATTACATGCAACAACACGAGTAGATCTCACAGAAATATTAAGTCAAAGAAGCGAGGCCTTTTACATACTGAGTGGCTCCATTTTTAGAAATTTCAAAAAGGTAACACTCATCTATAATGACCTTGGGTTGTCATCTATATAACCCAAGGTAAGCCCTTGGGTTACCTTTGGGAGGGAAGGCGGGAAGCGTCGGGGTGGGAGGGGCCACTTCTGACACGCAGATTGCGTTCCACTTCTTGCCCCGGATGAGGATCCCACGGGTGCGCGCACACATTGTGACAACACATTCTATCTGTACCAACTAATTTGTTCGCTTTTCTGTATGGTAGTACTTTTCAATTGAAAAACAAGTTCTAAGAAGAAAGCCGATTTTTTTTTTATTAAAGGAATAAAAGACGTGTGGTAGACCCTTTCACGAAGAGCTAAGAAGGCACCCTCCTTCCAAATGCCCTACCTTTGTTAGGGATGGCTTCTGGTCTAGGCGAGCTTCTTCCACAGCCCGGACCAAAGGAAGGCAGCCAGTGTGCCGAGGGCGCCTGGAAGGACTACAGGAGGCTGGCGTGGGAGCGGGGAGTGCAAGCTTTCATTGGGAGTCGGTGGTAGGGCTGAAGGCTTAACTCTGCATGCGTTTCACGAGCACTTTCATGACAAAAATAAATAATACGCACACTCATAAAGTAGAGTTAACGTCTGCCATCGGCAGAATCAGAATTCGCCAAAATTTTTAAATTACACCATCACCGGAGGAAAATGACATTATTATTTCAATGGGTGATTTTATTTTTCTTAAGCATAAAGGAACTTTCCCTCTGTTTTGCTTAGCCATTAAACATTTCACTTTTCCACTGCCACAATACCTTTCATTATGTGGGCTTCTTAAGAAGTTAAACGCTTTTATTTTACAGACAATCCCGTGGAAGGAACATGCTCAGAATCCCTTGGTCTTCACAGGCTCACAGTCCAGGCACAGTGACAAGGCAGCTTTATTCCTGAATCTTGGGGGTCCTGGTCCAACCGGCTGGAAATCTTGTTTTTTTGTTGTTGTTTTTTTTCCCCAGCTTCGGGTAGCTTACCTCTGAGACACCTTGTTCTTCTGTCCCCTCTCACTGAAATGTGATAAAAGCCAATGACATCATGTCTCATCGGGGCTTTGGCCCCTTCAGGAAGCAGGTGCCTTGGCAGAGTGGAGGCTGGCGCATTTATTTTTTACCATGCTGACCTGGGTTTGCCGCTCAAGTAGCCCTCAGGGCCTAACACTCGAGGCCGCTTTCTCGGTTTTTCCAATGACCTTGAACGTGAATTGGCTCCCCGCTGGCTCCCCATCTGCAGCTGTGTTATGGGACAAGCGTCTCCAGGCGTGGGGGTTGTGCCAAGCCTGCAGGGGTTTGCAAACTTAAGCTGCCAGTGCTCCTATGTGCTGACCCGTGAGAAGCAAGAAAGCCTTTTTGGAGAGGGAACAGGGACCAAGCAGAGGTGCATCTGAGGAAGGAAGACCTGCAGGCTTAGGTGTCAAACAGAGGAGGGAGAGTTGGTGAGGGAGTCACTGGCTGGTGAAGGTGCCACTTCTAGCCTTGTTCAGGCTGAAGTCCTCAAATGAGCAGGGGACAGGAGCTCCCCAGCTAGCTCCATCCCCAGGAACATCCATGGAAAACCCTCTGGCCTTTGAATCAGAAGATTCAAACGGTCATCCCAGCGGACTCTTGTTTAACTGCTTGGAGATGCTGGTTTGGGGGGTTTGGTTGGTGGTGGTGGTTTCTCCCCAGAATTAAAAGGTGTGTGAAAGAGCAGTGTAGTTCTGACACAAAATGAAAGCCTTTCAACACCTGCGTGTGCGCAGAGGTGAGGCCGTGCTGTTTCTATTGACAGTGTAGGTTCCCCTGAGTTCCAGGGGTCTGCCTTCAGGTCCTCCGGTCTGGATACTCTGTTCCTTGTCCCTGGGGTGCATCTGACGTTTTTGGAGGTCCAGGCCATGCCTGACCAGGAAATCCCCATGGAGTTTTCTTCAAACACGTGATAAAATGGACAGATCCGAAGTGTGCACTTCGATGTGTTTGACACTCCTCCCCCACCCATGTGATCACCACCTCAATCAAGACAGAGTGTTTCCATCACTCCAGAAAGTCTCCTTTGGCCTCTTTGCCCACGATACCCACCACCGCTGCCGACTCAGATAACCACTGCCGTGACTTCCGTCAGCTTTGCCTGTTCTAGAACTTGGCATAAATTCAATCACGCAATCTTTGGCATCCGGCGCCTTTTACTCCTAATTTTTTTGAGATTTTTCAAAGTGTTGCATTTGCCCGTGGCTTGTCCTTTCTCATTGCATTGTGGGGATCAGCCACAACTCCTTCACCCGATCTCCCGTTGGGGTCTGGTGTTTCCAACAAGTTGGGGTGCTTCCGGCTAGTACCCACTACAAATAAAGCCACGGATTTTTTTGTCGATATGTATGCGCTTCTCTTAGGTACATATCTAAGAGGAACACTGCCAGGACACCGGGTGTATGTTTTACATTCAGAGAAATGTCCCAGCAGTTGTAACATTTTACATTTCTCCTAAGTAAGAGGTCCCAGTTGCTCCGCGTCCTCACCAGCCCTTGCTTATGGGCTGCTTTTTGCATCATAGCCTTGTAAGTTGGGTGGGAAGTCCTACCTCCTAGTGGTTTTCCCGTGCATTTTCCTAATGTCTCTTATGTTGAATATCATTTCACGTGCTTGTTATCCATGTACATATATGCTTTTATGAAGTGTTCATTCAAACCTTGTGCCCATCACAAGTGGGTCATCTTTTTATGCTTAGTTTCTAGGCATGTGTTATATATTCTAGGTAGAAGTCTTTGTCAGACATACATATTACTAGTGTTTTCTCACCGTCTACAGCTTGTCTCTTCATTTTATTAACAGTGTCTTCAGTGATGAAAAATCTTTAATTTTGATGAAGGCCAACTTATCAATTTATTTTATAGTGGGTGTTCTTGTGTTCTGCCTAAGAAATGTTTGCCTATACTGAGGACAGGAGGATATTCTTCTGTGTTTTCTTCTAGGGGCTTTCTAGTTGTAACTTTTATAGTTCAATCTGTGGTCCCCACCCTGCCTTGGGGATTCTCTGCACACAGCCGTAAGGAACTATTTTCCACAAAACTGCCCTCAGCAGAGACGGACAAACACGCAGCATGAGGATTTCTTGGCCACCTCAACCCTCTCCTTCTGAAGAGCAGGGAAGAGTTAGAAACTATAGCATCAGGACTGAAGGTCATGAAAGCAGCTGGCAGCCTCTTCATCTGCCCAAAAGGAGGGGAAGAACTAACCGAGACTGGACCCTTTCTATCTCCAGGTCCCAAGCTATGACATTTACCTAAATCAGCTCATCTGAATCACACAACAGGATCAGGCGGTGAGTGGGCCCCTCCCTCCCCACGGGTCCCCCCTCACTCAAGGATCTTCCACTCTTTACAGAGAAGGAGACTCAGAGTCAGAAAGCAGCTCGCCAGCTAGAGAGTGATTCCAGTCTGGGCTTCTCCGGCCCTTTGTGTCTCCTCACTGGGCCACTGCCGTGCCCCTGCTCTCCCTGCATTGGCTTGCTCAGGGAGGCTGCCCTCTTCGCTGGCATCTGCCTGTTCTCTCTTCACCTCCAATGCCCATGGCCCAGTCCCAGCAAACCACAGGAGGAGACCCGCTCTTGGAGCTGCAAGACCTTTCCCTCTGTCTCAGTCAGGATTTAGCTGAGAAAATGGGAGCCACGCCATGGGCTCCATCCAGGAGTTCTGACTTTCATTTGAGAGAACTGGGGGTTATTGGAAGACCTAAGAGAGGAAGGTCAAGGACACCAACACCGAAGACCTCAGCCTGCGATGCTCAGGCAGACAGGCCCTGGCAATACGTGGTCAAGAAGTCCATTGTCGCCCTGACTAGTGTGGCTCAGGCTTCGTCCTGCAAACTGAAAGGCCACAAGTTTGATTCCCAGTCAGGGTGCCTGTCCGGGTTGTGGGTTCGGTCCCCAGTCACGTGCAAATCACAACCACTTGATGTTTCTCATGTCGATGTTTCTCCCTCTCCCTCCCTTCCCCTCTCTCTAAAAATAAATAAAATCTCTTTAAAAAAAAAAAGAAAAATGTGAGTCATTGAGAGTTATAGGTTGAATCGTGTCCCTTCAACATTCGCATAGCTAAGTCCTGACCCCCAGGACTTCAGACTGTGCCCTTATTTGGAAAGCAGGCTGCCGCAGAGAGCCTTGGAGGGCAGCAGTGGATGGGAATCTTGTAGGATGCTGGGGTTTTGCTTCATCTATGGCAGCAGATGTTAGGTCCATGTTCATCAGTTATAGGTTATGCAAAGCAGGCAGCTCTAAATGGGTAAAAATTATACTCATTTGGGCTATATTTAAAGCAACTGGATGTGTGAAAAATGGCCTTTGGTGCTGACGGGCTTGGAGCTAATGGTGGCAGCCCAGTGCGCAGAAGCAAACAACAATGAGGCCAGGACAGAGGGGCCGTTCTTATTGCACTGACACATGCTCCCTGGAGAAAACGGCAGGCAGAACACAGGCCTCTTCCGACGCTCATGCTCTCCACCACCGTGGGTGACGTAGATGAGCCCTACTGGCCACCCCAGAACGGCCGCAGACTGTTGCCCGAGCTGCCCCAGGAAAACCGGGTACGTGCCCGCCCAGGAGAAGGAAGAGCAGCAGCAGTATCAAAGTATCTTCACCAACCCGAGCTGGAAGAGTCGGAAGCTAGATACAAAGAGGGTAAAGCTCAGACTTTCCAGAGCTGGCTGCTCCCCTGGGTCAGTAAAAAGCATGGAAGCTGCTTTGCGTGGAGGCCCCTAATCCATCCCTTTTGGCACCTGGCAAATTTATTCATAGCTGAGCTGCTGTCTCGCTGTATGGGCTCTTAGGAAACTCTCTTCATCGGTGTTTTCAAAGAATCGTGTGTGCGTGCGTGCGTGTGTGTGTTTCCTTCTGTTTAAAGTTTCAGCTGGGAACATCAGGCCACGGAGATTCGTAATGGAAAGAAATGTTCAGTCCTCATAATAATCGAGCTGTGGAGGGAACAGGCGGCGGATCTGTCACCTGCTCTATATGTGTCACCTGTGGCATAAGTGACATCACGGGGAACACTGAGGAATTCTTTCTCCCCACAGCTCCCTCCTCATTCATTACACTTCATGTCCACGGGAAATTTTTTTCCTCGAAGTATTGCACGATGCAAATCAGTCTGGAGTGAATCTTCTGGGGAGGGGCGAAGTGAACACATACACACACACACGCTTTCTCCTTTAACAGAGGAGAAGGAGAAAATGCTGACCTATTTTTACACCCGCACAAGTCACGCATGGCGGTGGAGATGTAAACTCCAAGCCCTGCGAGGCTGGGGCTGACATCTGTGAAGAGGCGAACCCCGCCGGCCCCGAGGAAAAAGGCCTCCGCAGACAGCACAAAATTCGAACCTCCCACCTGGTGAGCCTACGGAGGGAACATGTCCTACCCAGACTCTCAGCAAACAGGAGCCCCGCTGAAAAGCTTCAGGGCTGTTGCCAACAGCCCTTCCTTTTCATGAAACACAACTCTGAAAGGAAAAGATGAAGGCGAAGGAAGAGCAAACAGCAAAGCCCGTGTACCTCCCGGCAGCACGATGGGAAAGTGACAAATTCCTGAGCCTGTGCTTCAAAGCCCTCAGCTCCTACAGACACCTTAGCAGACTCTGGAGACCATCGCCAGAGGTTTTCTGGACCGAATTTAAACCTGCATTGGAAGGCACAAACACTGCAGCCCCCGTGAAAGCAGTGAGGAAGGAGGCCTGCAGATTGGATTCCCTGAAGCACACCAAAAATGTCAAGTGCGCCGGGTCTCCCATTTAAAAATGGCTCAGCGACATGCGAGGACACCCTGTGACAGCAACAAGCTAACAAGGAAGAGTCAGACTTGCCCTGGTTAGTCTGTGAGGGAGGCCTGGGTCCTCCCCCAACCATGAGGATGGAGAGGCCTTGCCGTGAACAAACAGGGTTTGGGGTGAGCTACACCCGGAGGGAGGGAGGGAGGGCGGGTCCAGGCAGTAAATCCAGCGTGATGTCTGGAATCCGAGGACCCGAGTTCAGAGCCCAGCTCTGATAATTACTTGGGCTCTCCAGGTCTGAGTTTTTCCTTTGCAGGGCTGTTGGGAGGCCCAGCACATAGTACTTGTTCAATAAGCAGGACCTGTGTGTAGGGATAACAGGAGCCCAGGCCCCAGAGACACATGCTCTGCCTCTGCTGTGTAACTTCTTGCACCCCAAGCAGTCTCAGCTGCTTCGAGCCTCAGTGTTCTCATCTGTTAAATGGGCGTGGCAACAATAAGGGTACCTACTGTCTTTAAAGTATGTTCATTGCTCTTCCACATCCCTCAATGGTGCCTGGGGGAGCTCCCTCTCCCAGGGATTGATGACTTCACACCCAAATCTGAAAAGAATCTGTAAGCATAAAGTGCTATAGACAATGTTCATTTATTTTTATTATCGTTACAAGTCACATGAAAACATAATGTGGAGAGCACATGTGGGAGAATTTATATGAGTGCGTGATGTGAGTGGGCCAGAACCGGTTTTCTCTGCCATCAGGCCCACGGTGGGGCTCCTGCCTCCTGGTTTCGATGTAGGCACCTGAGAGTCATGGGGTCCTCTGAGGTCAGAGCACCCACCCGCACCACCTCCTCAACACAGCGAGCCGAGGCCCTCAGTTACTGGTCATGAGTCTACTGGCCACACCACTGTCCCAGGCACCGAGTGCTCTCAAGGCTTGATTTCCTGGAACAGCTTTGAAGAGGGTCCCCACACTGTCCTTCCTGCCTTTGTAATGTCCTGATTCTGGTTTCCCCTCCACATCCCTCAGCTCAGTACGTGGCTCTGCTCTGGCTTCGGGTTGTGATGTCCCCAGAGTGTAGATGGGCTATGTGTCCTCCCAGGGTGGCTGCAGGAAAAACCAACACTGCCAGCACCTTGATCTTGGACTTCCAGCTTCCAGAACTGGGAGAGGATGTGTCTCTGTTGTTTAAGGAGCCCTGGCTGTGTGCGGGAGGTGTCAGCTCATCCTGCTCCTTGGAGAGGGGCCTGGCACGTGTCCCAGCTACAGAAACAGCAAGGACAAAGGCCTGGAGACAGAATGCATGGACAGGCCAGCACAGGGCTCTCAAGAAGGGCCGGTGACAGTGAGCAGCAGCTAACAAGGTGGGCAGGCTGCAGAATTCCGCTGTGAACTTGACTGCGACATTCTTTCCCTCTTTGTTCCAGAGATTACAGGCAGAGGCTCCCAGGCTCCACAAAACCTCATTTCTCTCAGACCCAGGTTTCAGTCTGAATATTTTCACAGCCCCTGTGCTGCCTTGTGCCCGTGCTCCCCTTCGGCAACATTCAGCGCTGTTTTATCTCGGCACGATTGTCTGGGTGGCCGCTCTTCCTTCAGATTTCGGTCCCTCCTGGTGTCTGATCACCCGTCACACAGTGGGGCGGGCCACATGCTGGGGGTGGGGGAATGTTGAAGGGGCTAGAAGCCATGACACAAGCTGAGGTCAGTGTCCAGTGTCTCACCTATAAAATGTGGTGGGTAGACCAAACAATCTCCCCAACTTGAAAATTCGAAGGGTCTTGGGATAATTGTCACCTCCTAACAGAATAGGTACTCTGACAAAAAGTGGGGCAGGGAGGGTGGGAAGTGGCCTCTTCCGGTCACTCTGGGACCCCCAGCAAGCCGATCCCAGTGGAAGCCTGGGCGTTCAGGGCGAGTTTCTTCCCTGGCTATTGATGGAATCATAAAGCAGACCCAAAGGAACTGGGGAGTTTCCTCCCGGGTCTGTGCCATGGAGGAACCCACCCCGACACACCCAGAGGGCCACTTGGGGGCAAGGCTGGCTGGTCTATCCGCCTCATCTCCAGGGGTCATTCTCCTGGTAGCCCCCAGGTGGCGCTGCAGGACCACAGCCCTGGGCCGTCCTCAGCCCAAGACTCCAGGGAGTCCTTCCTTGGGGAGGGAAACCCATAGACTGAAGCTTGAGTTCAAGGCCTGACCTTCCTGGCACTCCAACACCTTCTGGAGCCTTCCAAGTCATGGACTCAGAGGCATCTAGCATGTTCCCACCACCTGATGTCAGAGGTGACACAGAGCCGAGAGCCTGGCAATGGGCATTCGCACTAGGCCAGCACCCAGCCCATCACCTTGCCCCCGACCCTGCCCGTCCCAGCGCTTTGGCTGCCTCCAGGAGCCCTACTGACGTCACATCCACAGACACTCCTGCCACAGGGAGGGAAACCTCCGAGAGCCTCCCGCTCACAGAAACAAGCAAACACAAAGAAAAACAAACAGTACAATCACCCAACAGTCTGCACAGATGGAGCCTTCGGGCAGAGAAAACAGCTCACCCTCCACCCACATCCCGTCTGTGATTCCGCCAAACTCCAGGGGACCCACACCCACACACCCCTCACACACACGCCACAACGTACACACACCACACCCACACCCACACACCCACCACACACACGCCACAACGTACATGCACCACACCCACACCCACAGCACACAACATACACATACATACACACGTACCACACGCCACACAGTAAGTAGCCTCTCCTGCCCTAACCTGGGCTACTGAAGAGAGAGCATTTTCTTCCTGGGTCTCGCAGCAGCAGGGTCCACGTGACCCAGGAGCAGCACTTTGCGGGCCCCTTGGCTTCCTTCCTGGAGTTTGGTGCCAGGACCCTCACCCGGCAGCCACTGAGAGCAGAGGCCAGATGATCACCGATCACTGAGGCCGGGGAGTGGGCCAGACTGGTGCTGTGTGAGGCCCAGGGTCAGGACCGCTTGGCTTCCAGGCCTCGCTGCTGCTCAGTGTAGCCAACGGGGCCTGTGAACCAGACAGAAAGTGTGGACTGAGAAGGGCCGCTGGCCAGGAGCGGGAGGCCTGAGCCCCGTCCCTGCGCCTGGCGATGGTGGTAAAAGCAGACGTGAGAGGCAGCAGCTGCCCAGGTGCCCGGTGGGAACTCTGAGACGTGTATCCTTGTCACCCATCTCAGCCCGAGGCAAGGCAGGGGGCTACTCAATGGCTCCGCACAAGATCATTCCTTGAAAGTTCAATCCCACCCAGTCGTGATAAAGTAGAAACGCTCAAAGCCACTGGGACCCAGCCCGGGGCACCAGAGCAGGCAGACACCAGGACCAGGTCAGGGACTGGCTTTGATGGATGGAGCCCCCAGGCCTCCTGAAGGCCTCAAGCATAGTGATCCCATTCCCTGTCTGCCCCTCACAGCTCTAGTGTGGGTTTTGCGCTTGGAGGCCTTCCGGGGGGAGAAACAGGTGCTCAGGAGCAGAGGGAGCATTTGATAGGCAAGGCACTGTGCGTGTCCCATCTTCTCTGGAGCAGTGACAGACATGACCTCATCCCTCGTCTCTGGATCTGCCTTCTCTTCTCGCCTGGCTCTCCCCTCCCCACCTCACCCACCCCACCCCACCCCACCCTGCGTGGAGCCAGGAAAGCAGGGAGCATCTGGAAGGGCAGAATGGGTGACCCAGTAGTGTTCATGGGGAAAAAGTAGAATCTGTCCAGACCCCTTCCCAAAGCCCCAGAATAAGGGAACCCTTGAATCTGAGCCAGACCCTGCCTCTCGGGGATGCTAGGTGGCCACTCGGGGCTGGGCTTGCTGTGCGGTGGCACCTCAGGCCCTGTGTGCTGGCCTTTGTGTCTGGCTTAGCTGTATGTCCCTGTGGTTTTTGACCCCATGTCTAAAGCCTTCTTAGGACAAGGACTTCCTTATTTTGGGCTCTCAGAAACCCTTCTGTGGGAATGTTCTTTTATATAATCGTTACTCAGTAAGCGAGAAGTTAAATGAAATAAACTGAATTTGAATTTTGTGATGTGGGGCTAATGGGGCAGGACTTTGACCTTCCCTGAGACCCAGGAAGTGGACTCCAGGCCAAGACCTCATCCATACTCAGTCCCACTATCCACAACTGTGACTAGAAGATGCGGTGTGAGTCACAAGTGCCCACAGAAAGCCACGGGGGGCAGAGGACACTTATCTCCAGCTGCTCTCTGGTTGTGCCGTGTGCCCGTGGGCTCTCTGCAGGCACCGAGTGTGCCTAGGTTGTAGGATGGAAGGGAGAGATTTCCAGAATGGAGCCCATCTCTTGTGTTGTTGCAGTGGCGTCCACTTACGTGGCCTACCATGGCCTTCCTTCCCTCCCCAGGGGCTATCACCGGTGTGCCCCACTCGTCCCCAAGACTGAAAATGAGTCTCTACAAACCACCAGGGGAGGGAGGGAGAGAGAGGAACTCTGTGAGCCAACGGCCTCTGCCAGTCCCGGATCTCCAAACAGGAAGGCTGGTCTTTCCTGTTTAGACATCATGTCTGGCAAGAGGAAATCAAGACCGAAGTAACAATAATAATTACATAACCCCGCGATATGTTAACATCGCTAGTACCAAAAACAGCTCCATGTGTGGAAGGCCTGCCAAGCCAAATGGGACGCAGTGTGACTGCAGGCTGCCGTGGTCAAGTGGTGAGCAGTGGCATTCAGAAGGCTTGACCCAGGGGTGGCGGGGGCACCCCTGAGGGATGCTCCTGGATGCTGAGGGACACTCCAGCATGGGCGAGAATGCAAAGCAGCGTGGAACAGTGGAAAGAGTCTGAGCTTTGCTACCTGCCGAGGTTCAAATCCCACCCCAGATCGTGCCAGCTGTTGGACTTGGGCTAGCTACTCAGCTTCTCTCTGTTGCAGCTTCCTCAACCCCTAGATGAAGACAACATCTAACTCACAGGTGCATGGACCACCCACATGCCTGAGTGTGTAGGAGCCACCTTAGGGAAACACACAGGCTGAGGGTGCAAGCTTTAGTTCATCTTGCAAAGAGAACAGTTGGATCAAAAGGGGGCAAAGGGGCTCAGCTTCCAGCGGGAGAAGAGACCTTGTATAGGGGTGATACATCCTAGGCCTGATCAGTTGTCCTTGTGAGCTGACGTGTGGCACCGTTAAGACCCTTGAGGCCTTAGTTAATGCCAGTAAGGCAGCCTCTGTGCTCACACAGCCCCACAAGGGTGCTCCATGCAACTCCACTCCACACGTGTTGGTGGAGGGCTGACCCCACACAATGTGCCTGGGCATACGAAGGAAACCAGGAAAAGACAATGCGAGCGTTTCCTGGGAAAGCAACACTCCTGGGAAGAACAGTCTCCCGGCTCTTCCTTAGCTGCCGAGAGTGGGCCTTCCAAATGAGTTTAGATTAAAGGTACTGGAGGGAGCTGCACTCTGACACCGAAAGCACTTCCCAAGTGCAAGGACTACACGTGGAGATCTTGTGTGATCGCCTCGTCCCAACTCTTTTAGGATGCTTCGCCTCCAACCAGGTTCATGGGAAGAACTGAGAAAGAAGGAAACCAAGGCCCAGGAGCAGGAAGAGCATGTCACAAGCTCACACAAATAATTTGCAAAATCTGAGGGCGACTCAATCTGCCCAGTGGAATCAAGTTCGTGTTCTCTCCGTTTTGATATAGGGAGCAAATTGGTCCTGCGGGCTGTCTTGTCTTTTAATCCAAGGCTTGTTTCGAGTTAACGGTTTCCGATATCTTCACGAGAGACCATTAAGTTATCAAGAGCTGTGTTCGTGAACCTAACAAGGCTGGAGCAAAAAATAGATGTGTGTGAAAGCTAACGGTTGAGCTGTGAGTTTTAACACCCTGCTGATGAACCGAGAGCCTTTGTACCCGGGCACGCGCTTCCCATTTGCCGGCTGCTGCTGGGCACGCCGCAACCACACCCCAGCCTGTGTCCACAAATATGCTGCTCCCGTGTCCAGACATGTCACCCGGGCCTTGCACAGCCCAGGACTGTGTTGTCATGGGCCGCCTTCTCAAGGCCACAGAAAGCAAATGATCTGTTTCCAAAGAAAGAAGTGACCACCGAGATGGGGTGTGGGCACTTGCCCCGCCTGTGGCTGAGGTCACCAGGTACTGTCCTCACCCCAGGCTCGAGGTCCCTTCTGGTCACTCAGGGTCCTCTTCACCCTCCCCCACCACACACACACCCTCCCAGACCCAGCAAACCAACAGTTTCTTTCAACACATGAGCAGCCTCTCCTAAGCCAGGAAGTTTGCTCTCTGTCCGCTTCTATTTTGGGAGTTTGGACTCAGCCCTGGAATTTTACAAGCCTGAGAGGAATTGGCTGGGTCTCGGCACTTTGCTTTGCCCCTGCCTCCCCTCCTCAAAACACCTCTGTCCTCAGCATCCCCAGGATAGAAGACCCGATGTCCCATGGGCAGCAGGCAGACTTCAGGAAAGCCAGCGCCCCCAGCAGGCAGCCAAGAGGGATGCAGGAGCAGAGACCACAGTCTGGGGGGAGAAACCGGCCCCTTCCAGAGGGCCCCTGTGCAGGGAGCAGCTAAATACTTTGTGTAGGCAGAGCATATGGCCTGAACTAGAATATCTGAGAAGACTCCCTCGGCTGGTGTTAGGGCAAAATAGACTAACTTCCTTAGAAAGAGGGCTCCTGACTGTAAAGGTAAACTGCATCTTGATGATTTGTTCATTATGCTTATTACCTGGCTCCTGACTAGCCTGTGGTTTTTGTTGATGCTGGGAATTTTGTCTTATTTTCTGCTCTATGGCCAGCAGCTGGGAAGGAAGGAAGGAAGGAAGGAAGGAAGGAAGGAAGGAAGGAAGGAAGGAAGGAAGGAAGGAAGGAAGGAAGGAAGGAAAAAAGCCTACTCCTGTGATGCCACCTCATAGCTATATGTCCAGGGGCACCTCGGACCAAGGGAAAGGATGGGGTGGCTCTATGCGAACCACCCCCTCCACCAAAACTTTGGGGATAAAAGTCTAGCTTCTACTGATCAAAAACCGAAGGGCACCATCTTCACATTCTCACTTCAGTACGTTAGATCCTAGCAAAGACTTGAGCTAGACATAAAGAAGAACTTCCAGTTACTCCCCTAATGCCAGCTGTGTGGTGACACACAGTCACCGCTGCCAGGTCCCTGAAGCAACTTCAAAGATGTCTAATGGTAGACTCCCCCTGTTACAAGAGCCACGAGTCAAACTTGTGGAAATCAAGTATTTCAAACAATCTCAGGTTCAGAATGACTTATGCTCTGCTTGGCGAGACTCAGAATTTTAGAGCTTAGAGCAGGGCTTCTTCACCTCAGCACCCTTGGCTGTTAGAGTCAGATATGTCTTTGTTGTGGGCACATCCCGTGCCCTGTAGGACCACTGGAGGACTTGCCAAACACAATTCATAATCAAAGCTTTTTCAAGCTCTTTCAGCTCTGACCTGATGTCATTTAACATTCAAGTGCCCATCTCCTGGCTCTGCTTCTGAGCTTAAAGACTATCTCCTAATTGTCACTCACCTCCCCAAGCAGCCTCGCTACAGGGAGAGACCTCGGCCAACCCTTCAGCGAGTAAGGGTTTCGTTCTGGTCTAGACATCGGCCCCTGTGAGTCTGGCTAATGGGAGTTTGCCTCAAGGGACAGACCCGTTCTTGGGGGGCAGTCAGCAAAGTTTCTAGGCATGTGAGGCCTGTCTTGAGTTCCTCCCTCCTTGTCACTTTGTGCCTCCACAAGCTGACCCCAGGAGTGTCACAATTGTGAGACAATGCGGAGCCGCAGAGACCACTGTGGGGCAGCCTCATTAATGTGTGTGGACAGACCCAGAGCACTCACGCTCTGATGGATTGGACCTGTGTCGAAAGGTATCATCTGGACCGTGCCCTGCGGGGATTCAGTAGGTGTTTTTGTTGTTTTTTTTCATGAGCAGAGCACTGATAAGTGCCTGATTCAGGGCTTTCAGAAAACCCAGAAGGTTAATTAAAAGGAGAACATGCTTCCAAAGACTTGAAAACAGTGAGGACGAGACAATTAAGTTTGTCAGCCTCCCTGTTTTGGTACTCAATAAAAGTGTTTTTTAATTCAATTACTTCTAATTCTCTGTCTAGCGACTCAAGAAAAAGAGAGTTTTGCAATAATTAACTTGTTGAAAAAAAATAAAATTTCAGCCAACACCCAAGCCCCAAACAGGTGAATCTGCGGCGGATGTACAGTGAGTGTCCGCGGTGGCCATGCTTGGAGCTGGCTCATCCCCACCCCCAGGTGCCTAGGGCCAATGATGCCGACACAGTGACAACCGTGTCACAATTTTCTGTTTGTTGCCCCAAGTCTGCTCAGTAAGTGACTGGTGTTGACTTCAGCCCGTGCCTGGACCTTAGTCAGACTCTCTAGGTATAAATGACTTTATAAATCCTCATCTGTGGAATTCCATTTTGTATACAAAAATCTTCCGTGCTTCCTCCAACACTTAGCATTGTATTGCCCCCTTCTCCCTCTCCTTGGAACCCCATCTTTCCCATGACTCTGTCTCAGCCAGGGTCACACTCACACCCACGTCCCAGATTCTTTTCCACTGAGAGGGAAAGACACCAGGAGAGGGTGCAGGGCGGGAGCGTGGTGTCTTCCTGTCACCTGTGTGTGCTGAGAACCTGGGAGAATGAGTCCTCTAGGTGCATATCTGGGGAAGAGCACTGAATTAGGCAGGTAAAAGAGCAAGTGCCCGAAGCAGGGGCAGGCATGGAGTTCTCGGGGAACAGCAAAGCGGCCCTCGAGGCCACCTGTGTGGGAAGGCGTGGCCTGGCTCGGGGCAAGCGCTCCCCCACAGGGCTGCATGGGCCATGGTGAGGAATTCTGCTCCCCACACTTCGTGGGCCACGGAAGGCCACTGTGGGGTTTTTTGTGTTGTCACTCACACTGGTCGTGTGGAGGGAAAATGATCCCCAAAGTGGGAAGGCTAGAGAGGAATTCCAGGGAGAGAGGCTGGGGCTGATCCTTCGGTCCTAGCAGTGGGGGCGGTAAGAAGTGATTACATCAAAGGGACATCGAAAGTACAGCCAACAGGCAACAAGACGGACGACTCGGGCGCGCTCTCTATCTGGTCGGGAACGGGGCAGAAGACAGACAAGCAGGCTCAGCCTCTCTCAGTCCAGCTTGTGAGTGCAGAACCTGCCACCGTCCTCATGAGTGGGGTTGATGGCGGTGCTTTGGAAAGACACCAATGAGGCGATGTCCGATCTTTACTAAATGGCCTCAGCCAACTATTCAACCACGGCATGAACAAAGGCAGACACACTGTCATAGAACAAACGAATTCAGCCCTGGGTTCAGCCAAGGTCCACCAAGAAGCCTCCTTGCAGATTTGACGGCCAACACTCCCAGGAAGGACCTTAGCCAGAGATCGATGTCCCCAGCCTACAACTGGGGTTGAAGGGGCAGAGGAGTGTCCCTCCTCCTAGTGCTGCTAAACAAGTGCTGCTCTGAGACTCTCTGAGACACTGAGGGTCACGGAAAATAAGACCCTTTCAATTTAAAAGTTCAGATCCCCAAACTGAACTTCAGGCCAGAATTCAAGCACAGGCCCCGCCCGGCCCCTCCCATCTGGAGTCTCAGGACCAAGGGGCCAGGCCGAGGGGACTGGGAAGTGGGTCAGGAGGAAGGATATTTGGGTTCTGGTCCTAGCGCTGCTTTGATTTAATACTGTGACCCCATTTCTCCCCATTTATACAGTAGCAACAATGCCTTCCTTTCCCTCCTTTGCCGCGAGACCAAGTCCCGAGCCACATCCAAGACACTATAATGCAATCTTTGGCAGGACCTAACAAAGCTAATTCAATTGCTGTCTCGGCACAAAAAGACAGGATTGTGTGGGGTCAAATGCTCTCGTCTCGCCTTGCACAGGAGAAGTGCTCTCATTGTCGAATTATTGTGGAGAAAGATGACAATGCTCACGGTCGCTGCTTCTATTAAACACTGTGCTACAAGGTAGGAGAGAGGTGAGAGCATCAGCATCCAGGAGCCAGCCTAACAAAAGAGGCGCAAGACTGTAGAGATGCCACGACGTCTTTGTCCGTTCACCCACCGACGGGCTGCGTGGGTTGCTCCCATATCTTGGCTATTGTAAGGGATGCCGCAACGAACGTGGGAATGGAGGGTTTTACTAGTATTTTTTTTCAACACACTGACTTCGCTTCCTTTAGATACGATCCCAGAAGCAGAACTGCTAGATAGCACGAGAGTTCTCTTTTCAGTTGTTTGAGGGCCCTTCCACGGCGGCTGCTCCAATTTACATTCCCACCGACACTGCCCAAGGGCTCCCTCTTCGTCGTGTCCTCCCCAGGATTTGTTACTTCTGGTCTTTTTTTTAACAACCGTTCTCACTCATTCACACGTTCAGGTGGGAGGTGATATCTCACCGGGGCTTTGATTTGTGCTGTTCTGATGATCCAGGAGGTTAAGCATCAGTTTCTGTTCCTGTTTGGCCATCTGTATGTCTTCTTTGGAAAAATGACCGTCCAGATCTTCTGCTCACTTTTTTGGATTGAATTGTTTGTGGTGGGGTTCTTGTTGCTGCTGCTGCGGTTACTGTTGCTGTTGTTTTTGCTATTGAGTTGTAGGAGTTCTTCATGTATTTTGGAGACGAGCCCCTTATCAGATACAGGACCTGCAAATAGGTGCCTTTTTATTCTGCTGACAGTTCCCTTCGCCATGCAGGTTTTCAGTCTGGTGTAGTTCCTCATGTTTAGTTCTTGTTGCGTTTACTCTCCCATGTGAAAAATGTAACAGGCATGGCAGGAAATATTTGAAGTATGACCTTGGGCAACCCACTTCACTCTCAGTTTCCCTCTCTGGAAGACGAGGAGTTTAGATCAGGGATTTCCAAGTTCCTTTCAGTCCTGACATTCCACGTCGGTGAGTCTACAAACTGACATATTTCTTCTTTTCTCTTCTTTTTTTTATTTATTGATTTTAGAGAGAGAAAGGGGAAGGACAAGAGAGAGAGAGGGGAAGGAAAAGAAAGAGAGAGGAAGAGAGAAAGAGACACATCGATTTGTTCTTCCACTTTTGTATGCATTCATTGCTTGATTCTTGTACGTGCCCTGACTGGGAATTGAACCCATGACCTTGGCGTACCAGGATGACACGCTAACCCTCTGAGTAACCCAGGCAGGGCCTCAAACTGATATATTTGAATGTCGTGAAGGAGACCTGGCCTGAGTTAGCTAACACGAAATTCCTTGCTCTCTCGATCTCTGTCCTCTGTGGGGTCTGCCACACAAGGAAGGTGGCCCCTGCCCCTTGGAGCCCCTCAGAGCCTCCTGGCCACCGAGCCAAAGCCCACACCCAACAAGCGTCATACCTAGAAGACAAATTTAGAGCAGGGAACAGATGCGTGTTTGTGGACACCAGCTGACATGCCGACTGTCATGGCGGAGGCCTTGGCTTGGGAGAAAGCCAGGCCCACAGCACAGGGAGCCCCAGAGGGGGCCCGTGTGCAGAGTGCTCAGGAAAACACACGAGGAGGAGTGTGCCTGGGTCATCAGGGCTGGCTGGTTAGAATGTGCGGAGAAACTAAATGGGGACTTTATTGGGCATTGGGCTTAGGGACTATTTTTGTTTGGGCCGGAGTCATAAATTAATGCTACATGTAAGTGTTCCCAAAGAGAGAACCCAGGGAAAGTATTTCAGTTTTAGGAGATGAAACAAATCTCCTCTCAGTTTTCAAGGCCAACTGAGCTGTCCTCCCTCTCAAGCTCTGCTGCACCTACCCACCCTCTGGTTTTGTCTGGTGACACACCCACAGCAGGGAGACAGGGCCCTTCCCCCAGAGCAGCGAGGAGGCCGGGGCAGGAAGCTGAGCGTCGGTTTGACATGGCTGTGCTGGCCAAGTCCTTGTCCCTGCCCGGATCCTCAAAGATAGAGGGAGGTGACCCTCTCTCCTTCTGTCACTCCTGTCACAAAGCCCAACAGCAGGTAACATGGGGTGGCCTTGAGCCAAGTGGTGTGAGGTGCAAGTTGAAGTGGGAGAGTTTTACGAGGGATGTGGGTCCCCAGCAGGTGGCTCTATCCTGCCCCTGATTGAGACCCTCTGCAGGGACATCAGCTACCTCCCACATCACAACCACTTCCTCTTTGCAACAAATGAGACCTAGAGACCCTGCCACCTTAGAAAACAGGGGTCCTACCCTGAGAGCTACACGTTAGAGGCCCTCTAGGCTTTCTGCGGCCAGAGTCCCTCCTGTGGGGTTGAGAGGATGGGACCCACGTGGTACCCCTGCCTAGAGCGTGTGGCCCGCATTATAGAATCTACATATTGCTCAGTGGACCCAGGATCCCCAAATTCCCTTCTGCATGACCCTGAGCTGCTTCCAGCACTGCATGGGACTCTCCCCCAGGCCTGTCTCTCCCACAGGGGTGGCCAAAAAGCAGGTATCTGTGGGGGATGGGACCAGAGCTAAGACCAGTGCCCTGCCAGTCAGCTTGGGGGTGTCCCTTGTCTTGGAGAGCAGGGCCAGTCCTGTTTCCACAGTAGCCACAGGCATCCTTCCACTCGACGCTGGGCATCAGGGAGTTCTCAGCGTACCTGAATTCTTGCGGAGAGACCGGGCTCCTTCCTGCCTTCGGGTGAAATTAACCCTCTGACCTTCTCAGGCTCCATCAGAAGCCAGGGAGGCTCACGTCCAAGCCCAGCAGTAATGAACCACAGCCTCGTGGCTGTGGCCATGGCCGTGGGAGACAGGGGAGCCCTCTGTTCTCACCCTGGGTCCTACGTTCACTCCTCCAGACAAATGACCAAAGGGTGTGAGGGGGACAAAACCTCAGCGTCCTGTGTCCCTACCTTACTTCATTAAGAGGCATCTGTTGGGAAAATCGCTAAGGAAATGTAAAAATCTCCTGTTATTGCTGTTGGGAGACAGCTGGTCAGTTGCATTTGGGACTCTGAAGGTGAAAACACAGGAGTCACCTGTCATGTCTCCTGGTCTCACCACCTGTGTCCCATCCACTTGCGAGGGTCATCAGCCTAGTCCAAGCCAACACTCTGTCTCTCTGTCCCCCCAACAACCAAGTGTCCAGCCGGTAGCCACAGGGAGCTCTGAAATGGGTGAGTCAGGGCAGGTCACCTGCATGCGGGAAACCCCCTGAGACCTGCCCAGCGACACTCAGAGCCGAACTCCAGCTGCGCCCGTGGCCCCTTCTGCTCTTGCTGCCTCCCTCCAACCTTGACCTCCGACATCACCGCCCACCAGCCCTTGCACATGACCCCCCAGTGACACACTGGGTCCCACCCCTGTCTGCTTCTCAAGCCAGACCTGTCTCGGGGCCTGGGCTCCTCTTGCCAGAACCTGACCCGGCTCCCTAGGGGAGACGGAGGGAAGGGGCTGTGTCAGGGGGTGTGTGGAGCAGCAGGGTATGTGGACTCGTCCTGCCCTGAGCTGGGGTCACTGGGAGGTAACCACTGTGGACCTGTTGAGAGGTCCTGCAGGCAGGACAGGGGCCTAAAACCAGGGCGGAGGCCCCACCCAAGCCCAGAGTCCATGAACTCACTACTGGCTGTGGACTCAGGGGGCAGCGGGCAGGGCATGTCAGGCACCACCAGCAGGGGCGGGGGCAGGTGAGTACAGGTGGGCCCCGGGAGGGATGCCTCTTTAAATTCTGCATCTTTCCACCCACTCGCCTCACCCTAGTCTCAGTCCTGACAACCAGAACATGCCGAGCCTGAGGCGCCGTCCCTAGGGCCCTGTGAGCCCCATTTTCTGCCTGCCCATGCCAGACCCAGCCCTTCCAGGACCTTCTGTCTGATGGCATGGCTGGACACTGACCTGGCCTTCCCCGTCACAGGTCCCTGTGCTACCCTCTCCAGTGGCCAATTTCCCCCAATGCTGAGGTCTCGCTGTCTAGGTTCCTGTGTCTACCTGCCTGGTGGTTGCTAAGCAACCTGGATGTTGCAGCTTCCTACCGATGCCACCTCCTTCCCCATGTCCCGCTGTCGAGGCCTCAGAGCTGCTCCTGGGGCCTCTGCCAGTGACCACAGGCACCAATGAGCTCTGTGAAGGCCACTAGCCATACAAAGGCCATTTTGTGAGTGTCACGGGCCATGCTCAGGCCACGTCACACAGCGACGGCATTGGCCCTGGGCGTGCTGCCATCCTTTCCCAAATCTGGGACAGGGTCTGCCTGGTTACAGAAATCCCACAAGACAGCCGCACAGAGGCAGGCGGGCCACAAGCTCAGAAGCCTCCACTTTTTTTTTAAAAGGGGAAACACCCAGTTCAAAAGCCACAGCACAAAACCTGCAATTGCTCCTAAAAAAACATGCAGAGACGATGTTTCTAGTAGCAGGAGGTGAGCAGGCGGGAGCTTTGGGAAGATTCAAGCATGAGACCAGAAACGCTATGAGTGGGGCTCACAGGACACTCCTCTGGGGTCCAGTGGAGGCTGCTCTGCCCCTGGGAGTGTGGTACTGGCTCAGACGGGAGGGCAAGTCACCAGGGTCCAATGTCCCCAGTCTGGCAGTGAAGAGATGCACACCCACACACTCAGCACCCCCTCACACGGGCCCCTCTCCACACTCAGAAGCACTTCTCTGCACAGGACCTGTGAGATCAACACAACTCCTGGTCCCTCTCAGAGTGGCTGGGGAAGGACAGAGTCCCAAAACTGGAATCCCCGCCCCTCCATTCTCTGTCCCAGGGGTGCCTTTCTCGGGGCCATGGGACGAGGAAGGGGCACTGTCTTTGCACCATCAGCCCTGCCTGCCTTGGGGTCCCAGCCCTAGCACTCTTTTCCCATGGGACAGAAGGACTGTCCCCAGATGGCAGAGCTGGGACCAGACTGGACACAGGGAGTCAGTACTCACCCCCTCTCCCTTCACCCCTCTCTGCCTTGCCAGTTCTTTTTCTCTCTTTCCCTGCCAATCCCTCAGACTAGCCCCGCCACAGGACAGCAGCCTGCTGGGGGCCTGGGCACAGCGGCCAGGTGGAGTGCAGGCCTCCCAGAGAAATCTGGCTCTCAGATAAGCAACAGATTTTTGCTGGTACAAGTGTGGCCATATTTGATATGCTGTGGGTGGCAGCCTTACCCATCAGGTCTGGGGAGGCTGCCAGTGGGGAGCCCAGGGCCCCCAGCCCCTGGCCCCCTCCCAGCCAGGTGCCTGGTGGCAGGGGCAGTGGGCCATGTTTGTCCTCCAATGGCCCTTCCAAGGAAGCTTCCCTTATTCATGGGGCTTTTTCAGAAGACCAGGTGAGCACAGGAAATGGGGGGATGATTGGGGAGGGGCCCTTGGGTGGGGCGGGGAGAGGTACCCCTAATGGCTTCACTATGGGGGAGAGGGAGGGGAAACCAGAGGGATTGTGAAGACAGACGTGCCCAGGTTCAAGCCCAGCTCTGGCCCTCGTTGGCTCTGTCCTTAAGGAAGTCACTGAACCCCTCCGAGCCCCTGTTCGCTCCTTTAGAGATGGAAACCCTATGGCCTGGGTGAAGAATTAAGAGGCCAAGTTCACTGTAGACATTGGACAGAGAGTAGCTACCACCATGGTCATTGTTGGCCTGTGATTGCTGCCTTGTGATGAACAAGGTGGTGACAACACAGCACAGCGCCTCCTCTCAGGGAGATGCAACAGGAAGCGGTTGGTCCACTAGATAATTGCCCTTGAGCCTGCCTTGGGGACAGAGCTGGCCAGGCATGGGGGAACCAACCTTGAGCTACTGTGACTGCCCTGGAGAGCCTGGGAGGTGTAGAAACCACTCAGTGCGTGCAGTGTGACAGGCGCCTGTCACTCACACCCCTGGGCAGGGGTGAGAGAGAGGACCTCACCACCCATTTCCCCTGACCCCCAAGTGCTGATCTGGTCACTGGAGAATCCCCGAACTCCAGGAGCTCCCAGGAGCTCCGACCAGGCCCTGGAAGCCAGCCATGGGCACTGGGATAGAGTTTGCTTGGGCGGCAGCCACCCACGTGTGTCTCTGCCAGCCCGAAAGTGACAGGAAGGTGATTCCACAGTCTGGGACCTTAGGGAGGATGATGGGAGAGCATCCATGCCTGGCGAACACCTCTCTACGGGGTGTCACTGTGAGGTCCTGGCTCTGCTCTGGTCATGGAGGGGAGAGGTCAGGCCTGACTCCCCACCCTGCCCGCCGTGGAGAAGCCCAGGATTCCCTAGTGATAAGGTTCCAGGAGCCCCTGGGACCAGAGGTGGAATTTTCAATGGTGCAAGGAGGGGCTGCACGCCAGCCTGTGGTCCAGAGTGGTTCCATTCATATTTCCTTTGGGCATGACGTCTCTAACAGTCCTGCCTGCTGCCTCTTTTTGGCAGAAACTGCTATAATTTCCCAATATAGCATCTACTTTAAACATACACCAGCACTCTCCCTCAAAATGTTTAATTGTCATGTGCTTCTGAATGATGGAAGGGAATCTTCCCAGCCATGCGAATGAGTTGCCCAGAGGGACAGCAGATAGACTAGCCATCAGTGCCATGAACTTGGATCCCAGAAACTCCAAGTGGGGCCCTGGATGTGTTCAGCCAAGCACTCTGCCTGTGAGACCAGGGCATCTGCTGGGAAGTCATAGGCAGGCTGACACACCAGAGGGCTGCTAGTGGGCGACGTGGCTCAGGGCTCGGGGGCATCGTCTGCCTTCACTTCTGCTGAACCCGAAGCACATACTTGGGCCCATGTCCCATCTCCCAGGCAGCACAAAGCCCTGGCTGCTCTCTCTCCAACAGCCCCAATCACTGATCTTGACTTTCACTTTCTACAATAGGATGAGAAGCAGTTCCTTCCTGGAAGGCAGGGCTCCAGGGATGTGAGGTTTAAAAATACAACTTTCCCCCCTCCCCAGGGAGGAGGAAATCCAAGGAAGCTGCAGGAAGGAAGGTGGTCAGGCTCTGCTGGTCACTTAGATTGTGTCAACAGCTGTCCCTGTCAGAGCTCGCAGGTGCCCTGGAGCCACCCGGGGCGGGGGTGGTGGTGGTGTTTTGAGCACCTGTCTGGGGGTGGGGTGACTGCAGGGATGAGTGGAGAGGCAGCACTCCGGAGAGCCCCAACTCCCCCGTCCTGACCTGAGGCCACACCTGCCCCCCTCTCCCAGCCTCCCTCCCCCACTGACTAAGGAACCACTCAGGCTCAGACTCTGTCACCACCCGGAGTGGACGTCGGGGGCTGCGGCGAGGGGGCTGCTCCATCTGAGCCCCCTCTGCTGCTCCATGCCGACCAGACAGAATGTCTTGGGGGTAGGACGGAGACTTCTTGACCAGCTCTGCCCAGAGCAACGAGCCCACTGTCCAGCCCCGGATCCTGCGCCCCGGCTAGTCCAGGCCAGGTCTCAAGACATTTCTCCCTGAGTGGTTTCTCTCTACTTCTCGTGTCCCATCCACTGGCCCCTGGAAGAAGCAGCTACCGTATCCTCTGCCCCCTGCCCCTGGCTTCCCAGATCCCAAACCCACGACTGGGCCAATGCTACCCCGCCTTCGTGCGTGCCCATGACCTTGCTTCAAGACCCAGCCTCCCGCCTGACTCCTCCACCCACAGAGCCATGGCTTTGGACACATTAACGTTTTCGAGAACTGGGCTGTGGGATCTGCCACTTGCTTCTGCTCTCTGCTTGTCTCTGGGTATGCTGGTGTCCTGCGTGTGGGCTGTAAAGGGACAGAAGGTCTTGGCCTCTCTCCGCCCATGGCATTGTTGGAAGGGGTACGTGTGAGTGGATCAGTGCGTGGGTGAGCTTGGATGTCATCTCCTCCAGAAGGTTCTTCCTCCAGACCAGCGGCTCCCTCCTCAGCTGCATGTTAGAATCACCCTGGGATCTTTGGGACCCCCTGGTGCCCGGGCTACATCCTGACCAGTTAAATCAGCATCTGTCGGGGAGGGTCCCAGGCACGGGACGTCTCCCAGCTTCACAGGCAGGATTGAGAATCCACGCATCAACCAGAACAACCCTGCTCAACCATCACAGTTTGTGCGAGTTGCGTGGGGACCTCAGTCAAAGGAAGATTCTGATTCTGGAGAAAGGAATCGGGGCCTGCGACCCTACCTCTCAGACAAGCACATCCGCAGACTTCACTTCGAATAACAAGGCCAGTTGGCAGTTACAAAACAGCCACTTGGATGTAAAGTACAGCACAGTGGAAATAGCCAATGATATTGCAGTAACTACATATGGGACCAGGAGGGTACCAGGCTAACCTGGGAGATCACTGTGTGAGTTACATAAATGTCTAACCCGCTAGGCTGCAGACGAATATGATACCGAATGTCAACTGTAACTGAAAAGTAAATAAGTGAATGAATGAATGAATGAATGAGTGAATGAATGAATGGCATGTCTGTGACTCAAATATATCGAGTCACATTATTTCCACATTTACAGAAAAGCAACAGGGCATGAGGTTGTGTATGGAACTTTCTGGAACTGCTCCAGTTTGGCCCTGTCTCATTTTTTTGTCACAGCTGATTACCTTCTCACTGGTCCCTGAGGGCAGGACCACTGTCCCACTCACCACCTGGGCTCCTAGTGACGGTGGGCACAAGGGAGCATTTCACTGTTGCACCTGTGCGTGAGCAAATGAAGTGATCAGATGAGCGGAATGAGTTTAAGGTGCTCAGATCCATGGCCCTTCAAACGCTCCCACCTGTGTGAGACAGACAGTGCCTACTGACAGCTCCCAAAGGCCAACCCAGAGCCCACCTGTCTGGTGCCTGGACCCCTGGCCATGTGGGGCCAGGAGCTGGCAGGCCACCGAGACTCAGGGAGGCCCATCCTGCGGGCTGAAACCCACGCCAGCTGTGGCTGCCAGGAGCTTCCTAGGCAAGGGTGGGCCAGGAGAGGGGAGAGTGGGGGAGGCGGGAAGGGCAGGGCTGAGGGCTGGCCCAGGGGGAGAGAGGCCTCTCAGGCCAGCAACATCCGATCTGCCTCTCCTTCCTGCTAATCCTCAATCACAACAGTGTGAAATCTGAGCAAGTGTGAACGCCTGAGGCTCCAGCTGTTTTTCAGATCAAGCGCCAATCCCAGCCTGTCAGCGAAGAAGCCCCACTGAGGATGCATCTGAGCTGCTGCTGCAGGACTGTGGCCCTCACCCCTGCAGAAGGAGGCAGGGAGGCAGCCCAGGTTCAGAGTACACTTATGGGAGTCTGGCCTGGCCTCTGTAGCTGGGCTGCCACGGAGGCTCCAGGTCAGCATCCATGGCTGGTTGTCTGTCTCCCCATTGCTCCCCCAGGAGCCCCCAGTGCTGCCTTCCTGCCCTTGTGAGCTTCCTGGGGCCTCGGGGATGCAGATCAGGCAGGCAGGGATGGATGGGAGCAGCTGCCTCCCTGGGAACTGGAGACCCTGGGGAGACAGCCAGCAGCCCTACAACTGTGAGCTCAGACACAGAGCCTGGCTAGGCCAGGTGACAAGACGACAAGACGTGTCCCCTGGGGGAGACTCAGCTGCTGTGGCTGTGGATTGGGGGAAGGGACAGCAAAGGTGGCTCTTGGGAGAGTCTCCAGCATGTCAGGCCCAATTCCTCTTCAGGAGGACATGCTTGGGACTCTGAGGAACCTGGCTCTGAGAGCTGGGCCCCCGCGGCCTGGGGTGGAATTTGCCCTCTGGGTAGGGGACAGATGGGAGTCAGGGGGCTGGAGTCAGGGCAGGGGGCTGTTGGCTCCCTGTCAAGAGAGACAAGGACCCACCACCCCACTTGCTGTTTCCCTTCCAGCCTCGCCAAGGCCTGGCCCTGTGTGCTGACAAAGTAGGTGCGCACCCTGTGGTTTTAGAGCTCAGGGGTGTTGATCGCTTCGGATGCCTCTTGGGGCTGCCATCCATGCCCAGGGAGAAGCCAGAGCCGCGTTCTCTGTGACCCTGGTCCTCCTGCTGCTGAATGAACAGGTGAGCACCTGGCCAGTGTGGGCTGGGCTGTTCGGATGGTCAATGTGGGAAGCTGCCCCTGGGACTTCGAGGGCCTCGGTCAGCTGCCTGCTGGAGCTGGAGGTGTGGACTGGGGGTGGAGGGAGCCATTTTGCAGTGGCCCTGGGAGGCCACGTCCCAACGGAGCAGAGGAAGCGAGCTCACTGTGACAAGTGAGCAGGAGGGACCATGTCACCCCAGAGACAGACCCGAGACTGGGGTCAGCAATTTTCTCAGCTCCAGCCCCTTAGGAAGCCCATCCTAGGGTTCCTCTCACAAAAATCTTCCCACTGGAATGAAAATAGGCCACGCCAGCTTCTGTTCTGTGCAGACACGCCATTCAGTAAGGTCAGGCTGTGAGGGCAGCCAAGGCTGGGGAGCAGGGCAATCCTGGCCTGGACGCTGGCCTCTCACTTCTCTCCTCATGGGTTCTGAGAGCTGAGGGGGCACAGGCATCACAGACTGGCCTCACTTTGGTCCTCACTTGAGCAGGGGGCGGGGCGCCTGGCTCCCACGAGGCCTGCGGGCTGCCCCCTCCCTCAGGAATCCCTGGTTTCCCTGACCCCTGACCCCAGCACCGGCTCAAGCCATCAGAGGGGCTCCTGAGAGAGGAGGCCTGCCACCACCCCCCACCTGGCCCCTTCCCAACATCAGGGAACGATTGTGCTCCAGCCCTGGAACAGCCTGATATCCAGTTTCCAGGAAAGGTGGACCACATCACTTGAACCTGAAACACGCCAGGGGTAACAAGATCAGTCTGAGAAAGCGGAGCAGCCTGTAATTTATTGAGGAGCTTGGCAGACACACCAGCAGCCTCCGACGGTGTCCCTGGGACAGGGGCGGTGCTGGGATTAGAGCCCTCTGTCACCTCCAAGTGATTCTCTCTTAGACAGGGAGGGGCCCAGAGCAGGGGACGGAGGGTTGCTACTTCATGTGTCCTGTTCCCGTCGCCTGGGTCCAGACTGGCCCCATGAACTGCTTCTGAGATGGAGTGGCCACTTCTGGGGTCCTGGACCTCCAGACAGCTGCTGTGGGCTCTGCAGACCCTTGTCATCCCTGACTTTACTGAGACACCCTCACCGCATGCCAGAGCCCAGCGGGCCCCCTGAAGCCTTCAGGATGCATCTGAGATCCCCTGATCTACCGTGGTGGGCGTACGCTCCCAGCCTCCTCGAGGAAGCCCGAGTCAGGACTGCTCCCAGCCCAGGACTCGGTTTACCTACTAAGCGCTTTCTGAAGGAAACCCCCAAAGTTCAGATGGCAAAGATGTCAAGGGACAAGTAGAGGCAGTGTACACCGTGGGCGGTGGGTCTGCCTTTGTGCGAAGACGGGAAGTGAGGTAATTAATTTGCAGGCCCCGGTGCTGGTCTCTCGCTAGTTCACTGGATGGGAGCAGAAGAGGGCGAGGGACTGAGGGCACAGACAGGAGCTTGCCATGTTGCTCTCTGCTATGTGCCACTGAGTCCCACCTACAGGGAGAACAGGTCATCAAGTGGCCACTGTGTCCCCTTAGGCCCTGCCTTCCAGGGTCTCTGCAGTGACAAAAGATGGAATGCCTTGGGATTGGTCACTCCACTTATGTTCCCACCCTCATGGGCAAGCTGTAGCTCCTGGAGGTCCAGGGTGGAACAAGCCTGTGCTATGTCCTCAAGAATGCCCACCCAGTACCCAGTGTCCTGTGTGCGGGGTGTGCACCCCATATCCCAGATGGCCCAGGGAGGAAGCGGTACTCTTCACCCCCGCAGCCCTGAGCCAGATGCGTGAAGGGACAAGCCTCAGCTCACACTGGAGAGGGACCAGGCTGGATTTGTGTCCCTTTGCCAGGGCTCCCAGGACCTTGGTTTCCCTGTGCTCTGACCCTGCCAGCCTGGCCTGGAGGGGAATTCAGGTCCTCCTTCCAGGCCTGGGAGTGTCCTGAACATCGGGTCACAGGACAAAGCCTGTAGTCTGGCCCTTCCTCTTGTGTGTCTGGAAAAGATGCTGAGCAGGGACTCTCTCCCAATCAATGCCAGGATATCCCTTCCTTCCAGTTAAAAAGAAGCACCTCTTTCAGGAACTTGCAGTGCCGGGACAACTTCCTGTTTACTCCTCTCCCCCTGCACTGCCCGAAGATCCAAGGAGCCGTCCATCCTCCCCCTGCCCCAAACCTGCTTCCTGCCTGCTCCAGGCAGCCACTTCCGAGCTGGACTTTTTCCCAGGGCATGAGGGTGGACACCACAGGTCCTCCAGCTTGGCAGAAAGCAGGGGGGAGAGATCCCAAGAGAAATACCAGCAGGCAGGATGGTGGCAAGAAGGGGCCCAGGCCCGCCTGTGATGGACAACAAACACCTCGCCTGTGTATCCTCTTAGATGCACAGAAAGCCGCTTTGCTTTCCACAGACACAGGCCCCTTCTCTCCATCCTTGGCCACCTAGTCTCTGTACTTGATGGGAACCCAAACAAGAAACTGACCAACCCCACTGGCCACTCAGCCAGGTGACCCTAGGCAGACCTGCCTGCCACTTGATGGAACTCAGAGCTGGTGCCTCCTGGATGCAGCACAGGCTGACCCTGTCAGGACCCTAGGTGGGCACTGCCCAGGTGGCCTACCAACAGCTAGCCTCCTCCAGCCAGCTCGGGGCCTGTCCCCATGGCGAATTGAAGTCACCAGATTGTCACTGCTCTCAGTCTTCATTTTCTGAATTAGTACTAAGACGGGTCACACGCTGTTAGCTTAAAAGACCTCCCTCACTTCTCTCCCTCTGACCTTGTCCCCCAGAGCCTTGCCTGCTAAATAGGGTTTCCCACTGCACGGTAAAACTTTCCCACTCGAAATGCAGTTGTGGGCCTCTTAGTTTTTATTTATTTTATGCATTGTTAGGGAAAGGGAAAGGGAGGCAGAAGGAGATGAGGGAAGCATTGATTCAAGAAAGAAATATTAATCAGTTGCCTCTAGAGCACACCCCAACAAGGTACCAAACCTGCAACCCAGGCATGCGCCCTGACCAGGAATCGAACCGGCGACCTTTTGCTTTGTGGGACGACACCCAACCCCCTGAGCCACGCTGGTCAGGGCTTATAGTCTTTATTTCTGCTTTAACAAAACTTTGCTCATAAGGAAAATAATTCTGCTTCTAACTCCAAAGATAACGAATCTACAGCATCATTAACCCACAAGACTGGCCTCACATGGGCTGCACGGGCTGAGCCCCACTCCGGGCCCAGCATCAGTCAGCCTCTCAGCAGACAGGCTGGGCTCTCCTAAACTGTCCTGGGCAGCTGTGAATCTATCTCAGGATTTATTCCTTAAGATCCAACTCCCCTAGAATCTCCTTTGCATGTCGGGTCTCTGAATCCACCTCCCATTATTAATGTGGGCAAAGAGCCTAGGACCAGCCCAACAGGCTGTGCAAACTCCAGTTGAACCTCTGTTTCAAGGGTGCTGTTCCCCAGCCCCGGCATTAAAAGGTCATCTTTGCCTAAGGAAGTCAAAGGACCTTAAACATGTCTCTTCGCCTCCCCGCCTGGGTTCACTCTTCTTTTTCAAGTGGGCAGGTGGCGCGGGGAAGTTGCTGGGGGAACAAGGCATTGCCCTTGCCCCTGTCACACCAATGAGGAATTCTGGCAGATTGTCACACCAATCGGGCGTTCTAACAGCTGTTCCTACTGTTAGTACTTGCCGTGGAGTCGATGCTTCGGCGGCTATGAGGTCCAGGCAGTGTTACTAGAATACCTAGGCTACTTATACATTAAGAGAAGATGCAGTGGTTTCTGGGTAGAATTTAGAATTCCGGGGGAAATCCTAAACATGATTGGAGTTCACTGACCTCCAGGAAGATGAGGTGTTAGCAGAGAGACCAGCAGTGCAGCTTGCCTTCATTTCTCCGTTCCTTAAACAAAACCGAGACTGATGATATTATAGGAAACTTCTTTCACAGCCCTGGGCGATCCCACGTTATGTTGCTCGGGGTTCTGAGCTGCAGATGACAGAACCTGTTCTAGCTGGTTTTCAGCAGGACAGGATTCATTCAGGGAGATTAGAAAACTCACTGAAAGGGCTGGAGGCTCCTGTTCCAAGCTTCCAGGAACAATTCTCAGCACCTCACTGAAGAGCAGGCCTGGTAAAGAAGCTGCCACCATCTACAGACCAGAATCACCTGCATTTGAAAATAAATGCCTGGGTCCGGGCTCAGGTCATCACTTTCAGGCCATCTGATTGGTAGAACCTAAGTCACGTGTCTGTAGCCCTGGGGCAAGGGATGCTGGGACTCAGGGTTTTGGATGCTATAATTCAAAAGTGGATTTCACATCATTGGGGAAGTTTTCAAAATATAAAGGGGGCAGATAAAATTTGGGGGTGCCCATGAATAGCCCACAAATTCCTCTTTCCACTCATCACTGGGTGAGACAGTGCTTTTGGGTTCAGATCTGCATTTTCTTGTTCTCTCTTCATTCCAGAGCCTTTCCCCTACCTTCAGCCTTTAATTTCAGGGCATGTGATGAGGAAGTGTGCAGAAAAAAATATTTCAGTTTTGTTGTGACTTATAGATTCTGTCTCATTCTTTTATGGGCTTCCTGTGTTAGGTATGAGAAATTTCACGAACGATCCTCAGTTGTTACAAATGGTCCCTTCATCTGGCTCCATTCTCTCAGGTCTGAACTCTTGCCTATGTGGATACCTCTGGTCACAACTATCACCTCTTCACCCAGGCAACACCTGGACCAAACGTTTGAGGTGGATCCGGGAGCCTGCTGGACAGACCCAGGTTGAAAGCCAGCTCTGCCGCTGCAGAGCCATGTGATCTAATGAATGCTTCCTGATTTTCCTTCCCCTGAGTGTGTACATCCATAAAGTAGGGATAGCATTGCTGACTTCCTAAAGTCATTAAGGGACGACATGGCTAGTCGACTGATATAAATGCTCACGTTCCTTCTGCCCCTTCCTTCTCCTGATCCCCATGACGCCTCGTACACACCTCGGTTACCGCGCTTAGGCTACACTGTGGCATTTGGATGCTTAATGATTTTTCTTATTTAAAAATATTTAAAGCAAATAAAGTTAAAATCACCTACATTCCAAGCACATGGAATGAAGCATATGAGTAATGGGAAATTACTCCTTCGTTCGTAATTAGTCCCACATTCAACTCTACTCCCCAGAGGGAGTATTATTCTAAACATTTTATTTCAACACATTTTTCCCCCATTTAATAATACAGCACAGGCATCTTTTCAGCTCAGCTAATAAATATCTGCATCTTTTTTTAAAGGACAACACAAAGTATCCCATAGCTTTATTTAACCAGGTGGACATTAAACTTGTTTCTAATTCTTGCCACGAACATCCCCACACATATATTTGGTACATTCTCGCTGTCGTTTCTAGGTAAAAGGCCCCTAAAAATGGCACTCCGTGTCAGATTGTAAACATCCACAACTGTTGTCAGAAACCGACTCTCCAGAGCGTTGCGTTGATCTTCACTCACCCAAATTGCCTCTCTCCCCACGCTCTCCCCAGTGCTGGACGCTATCAGTCTTTAAAATTCTGGCCAATCTGATGGGTGAAACAGGAAGTCATCTAGTGAAGAGATCGCCCATTTGTATGCCTCCGTGTACCTGGTGCTTGTTTATATCATCGGTCCATTTTTCTACCGGGCTTCCTTTTCTTTCAGCTTTGTGTAATAGAGACATTCATCATTTGTTATAGGTGTGGTAAAATTGTTTTTTCTTCCAGGCAGTCGCTTGTTTTTTTGTGATGATTTGTTTTCTACTCTGGGCTCTTGGAAGGCAGGATGTCGTCTTGTTTTGTTCAGTAAGTGGCTGGCTCAGGGCCAGCTCCCAGTGTTACCTGTTGGGTAAATGAGTAAACCTGTACAGGGGCGGCAGGCAAACCAAGGGAAAGGCAGCTTTTGCATTAGTAAAAACTCTACGTCGGGGGATTTTAAAATAAAATGTATATTCTGGAGAGTGTCCGTTGTGTCTTTTTTCTGAAATTTCCATTTTCATTTCAGGTCATTGCAGTCAAAACCACTATGGAGCTTGAGTTTTGTTTTTCAATTCTTGCTTTACAAAACCTGCAAGATGAATATGAAACAGATATTATGTGGCAGGATTCATATGTATAAAAAACAAATAAAAAACTAGAAAAATATGTATCTACCTTCAATAAGAACTAAATAAAGATTAACAGGCTGATGAAGTCTTGTGTCATAAGAGTAGCCAGATAGCAGCCAACATAATATCAATAATCATTAATCATTTTTAGAATTCATTAACTTATTTTTAGAGAGAGGGAAGGGAAGGAGAAAGAGAGGGAGAGAAACATCGATGTGAGAGAGATACATCAATCAGTTGCCTCTCACACACCCGCAACTGGGGACCTTGCCTGCAACCCAGCCATGTGCTGTGACTGGGAATCAAACCTGTGACCTCCCAGTTTGCAGACTGGAGCTTATTCCACCGAGCAACACCAGCCAGGGCTCATTAATCATTTGTAAGTGACTTAATCATGGTAGGTTTAACTTATGGGAAAAAAACCCAACACACAACTCTGGACTCCTCCTATCTTGGCACATATCAATTGAGTGATCAAGTTCAGTTCCTTAACCTCAATTTCATCATCTGCATACAGGGGGAAGGCTTCTGCGCAGACTACTTTAACTATCCACCCATCCATCCATCCAACCATCCATCTATCCATCCATCCATCCATCCATCCATCCA
>VMDR010000996.1:0-10870 GCA_007922815.1 Macrotus californicus
GAGAGAGAGGGAGAGGTAGAGAGAGGTGGGGAGAGGGGGAGAGCGGAAGAGGGGGAGAGAGAGAGAGAGGGAGAGATAGAGAGGGAGAGATAGAGAGAGAGGGAGAGATAGAGGGAGAGAGAATATAGCAAACGAGGTACAATAGTAATGTTTGGGGAATTTGGGTGAACAGTATGTAGAAATTTTTTCTACCATTCTTATGGTTTTTCGGTAACTTGGGCAATTATGTCAAACAAAATGCTTGAAGGGATCTTAAAGGGAACAAAACGTTTTAAGTTTTTTAATGGGAAATGCTCCCTTTTGAGCATGCAGATGGGCAGAAAACGTGCAGACGGAACAAGCCCATGGTGGGTGAGGCTGAAACGGCCCCTCGGCCCCCAGTGCCGGCAGGAGCAGTTCACACCTACATGTGGGCCCTGAAGTGGCGAAGGCATCTGTTTTGGAGCCCGTGCCTCGCTCCCGTGGGGACACTCAGTGCCGGCCCCAGCCTAGGAGAGCGCACAGCCCAGCCCTCCCAAGTCCACTGTCAGGCAGACCAGTTCACATCTCTGTGCGCACGTCACAGAAGGGCAGCACAGCTCAGAGACAGGAAGTGCCTGACGCCACAGGGGCAGGCTGCTCAGCGGGGGCAGGCTGCTCAGCGGGAAGGTCACGCACAGCCCAGCTCCAAACTCCCCCACCCACCCAGGCCAATGGGACTCTTCACACCTGACACCTGATACTTGATACCTGACACCTGCACTGTCAGCAGTGAGGACATCTCGGGCTGGAGCTGGGCAGAAGGGCTCGTTCTAGTCACTTCGGGCCCAGGGACCCTCGGGTGCCCCAACGGCAAAAAGACCCTGAGGTGCCTTCATTTCAAGTGATGTACGATTACACATCTGTTCCCCCAAGCCCCACCTCTGCACCGCACGCTGGCCCCCGCTGCCCCGGACCCATCGGCGTGACTGTCACCGGCAGCGGGGAGGCAGGGGCCCCACGCGAGCCCACGGGTACTCACCGCAGATGAAGCATGTGGTCTTCAGGATCTCCTCTTTCTTCTGCTTCTCGCTCCTCAGGTCCGCGAAGGTGTCGATGATGACCCCGAAGATGAGGTTGAGGACGATGATGATGACCATGAAGAAGAACAGCAGGTCGTAGATGACCCGAGCGGCAAAGAGAGGCTCCTGGAAAGGGGCGTCTCGGTCAGCAGGGCTCCCCCCACCGTGCCACTGGCCTGCAGAGTCAGGGCAGCGGGGAGGGTTCCACGCACCCAAGGCAGACGTCCTGTTTTGGCACCCCGGGTGCACCCTGACAGCCGCCATCACCCATCAGCCTTTCTTAGCAGAACTGAAATAGGGTGTCAAATGGCCACCGCTGCATCTCCTTTCGTGCCCCGTGCCTGTCAATCCCCCTGTGCTGGGCGACCGGTCCGTGTGGGCGGGGAGCCTCCTGGGAGCTAAGGGATGTGGAAGCACCTCTGGGTGGGCCAGACCCCGCCCTCGGAAACGGTCACTGAGTTGTAACTGGGGGACTGGTCCCCTCGCACTGTGTCCCTGTGGCCAAGGGAGAGGGAAGCAGCTCCAGGAAGCTTCCTGGGCTGCCTGTGTGGCTTCTGTCTGTGCCCCAGCCCACCGCCCAGCGGGCCTCCGCACCCTCCCCGGGGCCCCAGGCACCTCTTTGGACGGCTTCCTGAGCACATCGCCCACGCCGCCCCCGCTCCGCAGCCCGTGGCTCAGCACAGTGACGATGCACATCAGCAGGGTCTCGCACGTGTGCTCCTGGTCCGGCTCTGTCTCCTCAGCGGGCAGTGGCTCTGCCGGCGCCAGTCACAGGGCAGGAGCGAGAAAGAACGAGTCGGAGACCTCAGATGTCACACTCTGCCTTTTGAAAAGCCCAAGTCGTCTGGGGCGATTCTGTTTCTATCGCTACACCCTGCTCATTTCTGGAGCCACGTCAGAAAGGCCTTTCCCACCATCAAATCTGCGACATGCCCTGTCCTTTCCAGATTTTCAACTCCGGCCCCAGCTCTGCATAGGCGCCCGACTTTGGAGAAGCTGCTAACACTCTGAGCCTTGGGCCCCTCCTTGCCCACTGAGGGTACGGCCACTGGACCCAGGCTCCTCACGGGGGGCATCGTGAGGGCTAACCCCAGCAGCATGGCACGTGGGTTTTCTGGGTACACCACTTTACCCCAGGGCTGCCCCCTCTCCCTGGTTTCCTTCCTCCCGCGCCTTGACACCTTTGCTGTCTTCTACAGCTGCAGGGAGAGCTGCCTCCCTGGAACGCGTCATCTTACCCACTCCCTGCCCTTTCAACACCCCCACTCATCCTCTGGATGAAAGTTAACCTCCTTTGCCTACTGTGTAAGACCCCTCATGATCTGCCCCTTTGTTGGCCTCTCAAGCTTAATTTCTTGCTACTCTTCTTCCTCGGAACCCACATCTCCCCAAACCTGCTGCAGCCCACCTCCAAGCCTTCAGACAGCTGTTCCCGCCCCCTGGAATGCTCCCCCACGCCTACGCCCATGACTGGGCTGGTCTGGCTTAGCTACTGCTTCCTTGGGGACACTCCTACTGCACTGTTAGGCTGGTGTCTGTCTTCTGTGTTCTCCTTCCCAGCACTTAGCAACTCTCACGTAATCACCCGCCCGCCCGCCCGCCTGCCTGCCTCACTCTGTCACTGTTGCAGAGGACGGCCCGGCCCCTGGCCAGCAGGGGGCTCTCAGGAAATGCTGGCTGGATCAGTGAAGCCCCTCCTCTCTCCCGTGGAGACTTCTTTTCCCTCCGTCCCCTTGCCCCTGGCCTCGCTGCTGGACAGAGACTCTGTGTCATCAGACTCTCATGTCACGGCACCACCGGCGCCTGACATGGGGCTCACGGCTGTGCGGTCCTACCTTCGTTGGGAGCGGCAGAGGAGCAGTTTTCCCCGGTCCCCACTCGACACACGTCGGAGTACAGGAGGTCGCTCGCCAAGCTCTCAGGGCCCTCTGGGGGGAGAAGGACACTGTATGAGGCACAGTCTCGTAGCAGATGGTTGCCCCACAATCCTGCACATAAATTCTAAGTAGAGATGCAATTTACACTTCCGTTTGGCCATCTGGATGGGAGGGAGCCGAGAGTGTCGGTTCCTGGAGGCTTACTAGGGACCTCGCACTTCAACAGCACCTCTCCCTCCTTGAGGACAAACAGCTGAAACTGACAGACATGGCCCGGCCTGCACCAGAACCGCCGGCGGGGACCAGTGGGAGCCGGGCAAGGTTGGGCCGGTGTGGCTGCGGTAAATGCCCTTGCGTGTCAGCGTGGAGGCTGTGGTGACGTGCGCGTGTGGGAGGCGGCAAAGGCCACCCGGCTTGGTCTCAACCATCCTAGCTGGTTCCTTGGGCGCAAGTGCGTGGCTACCTGATGAGACACCAGTAACACTTCACTTCGTGGCGTCGAGTGTTGTGGCTGAGGGAGAAGAGCCCTTGGGTGCCACTGAAGGGTGTGATCATTCTCTTCTCACGGGCAGAACTGGAAATCTCTGTATAAGTGCAAGTAACCGGCGCTCGCTGTGAACTGCACATGGAGCACACGAGCCCAGGGCGGGCCACTGCTGGCAGCTGGAGGGGTATTCTGCTGTATATCGAGATGTCAACTTCATAATTTACAAAACAAAATAAAACAGGACCCTCTTGCAGCTGTTCTGCAATTTCCCACCACACCTGTGGGTGCTGTTCCCGCCTGCAGGGCCTGGGGGCGGCTCTTCGCTAACCAAGCACACCCCACCTGGCCTTTGGGTGCTCCTGGTTTCCCTCGGCAGCGGACACTCTTCTGTCCACGTCCACTCCTGCGTGAGGCTGGCAGGCTTTCCCTCCAGGGGACATCCCTAGGCGCAGATTTCCTAAGCCGAGGGGATGCCTATGCCCATGTTTTCAACATACATGTGGTCACATGGTCCATGAGAAAGTCGTGCTGTTTTAAAACGTGGCCGCAGCGAACGAATTTTGTGTAGCAGCGGGACGCTCACGCTCAGCGCCTGATGGGGTGGGTCGGCCAAGAAGTCCGTTCGCTTTTCGGCTCCAGCAGCGCTCAGTTGTGTTCAACTTCGTTTGACACAGTTTTGTTAGACTGAGTTGTGACAGCTGTCTCATTGGTGTGCATGAACAAAAGGCTGATCAGAAATGGTGAATTTTTACGTAGTCATTTTAATGTTGAAGATTGAAGGAAATAAGCAACATTTTCAGCATGTTCTGCTTTAGTATTTCGAGAAAGGCAAAAACGCCAAACTCCCAACACAAGAAAAGATTGGGGTGGAACGGAGAAGGTGCTGCGATGGATCGAACGTGTCACACCTGGTTTGTGAAAGTCCTTGTGCTGCAGCTTTCCCACTGGACGATGCTCCAGGGTCGGGTAGAGCAGGTGCAGTGACAGCGATCAAATTGAGACATTAATGGAGAACAATGAACGTTCTACCACGGGGGAGAGAGCAGACGTACTCGAAATACCCAAATCAGCAGTTATTGGTGAAAATGAAACGTGTCTTATCTGCTCCAGAAAAAAACCACGTGGACTTTTTGGCCAACCCAGCACCACCCCCGACTCTACCCCGAGAACTAAGCCTGCATGCCCAGCCCACGCTCCGGGGCCCACCCGCACCTCCCACGTCGGCGTTCCCCTCAGTCCCGCTCATCGGGAAGCCGCCTCCCAGCAGGACAGGCCCGACCCACCTGGCAGAGCCGTGTCGTTGGGCAGCCGGTCCACCTCCAAGATGAAGTCGTCCTTGAAGAAGAGGTAGCCCACGATAGAGAACAGGTACACCAGGATGAGGGCCAGCACCGCCGTCAGGATGATGGACCTGCCGTTGCGGGTGACACTCTTGATGACGTTTAGCAGGGTCTCCTCTCTGTACACCAGGTCGAAAAGCTTGCAAAGCAAACAAAAGACGGTGACACAGCGACCTGGAGAGGCCCGGCCACCAGAGCTGCGCTGACCCTGTCACGAAGACCGGAACTCGGAAGCATTGTCCCGTGCCCTGCCACGTCACTCGTGCCAGGCTTCGCGGTGGAAAACGAGACAGGGAAAGGGAGCACAAGCGACCAGAGAGGCAAGGGAAATGGGAGCAGCTTCGGGGACACGCACCCAGTTTGGAGGCCTGGACACAGGGAGGGCAGTACCAGTGAGTCCAGGGAACGAGGGGGAGTGAGGAGGTCTGGGCGTGCGCTCACGGAGGAGTATTTACTGAGCGCCCCATGGGTCACTCTGCTGGTCGGGCCAGGAAGCCCTGTCCTGGAGCTCCATGTCCCCGTGGGGGGAGGGGCAGGGCAGGTGGCAAGGACTCTGGAGTGAGACAGAGGCTCCTGTCCCAGCCCCACTGCCTGCAGTGGCCAAGGCCCGCGCCCTCTGGGTCCCAGCACTCCCGTCTGCGGAATGTGGGGCAGTGAGTCACTGTGGAGGTCGGTAAATGACACACAGGCAGTACCTAGCACACAGCCACACGCAGGTGCTGAGTCAGTACATGGTAAGTGGTGATTATCACCATTTCTCTGATAAAGAGACTGGGCCAAGGCCACACGGATAGTTCGTGACAGGGACTCCAGGAAGCCTAAGCCTTCCTACGCCGAATGGGGACAGCCGCCCCGAGGTCACAGAGTGCTCACGCCTGGGCTTGCCCTCCGCCTGGGGGCCCGCTCTGTGCAAGGGGGTGGCTTCATGAGAGATGTAGGATCACGGAAGATCGAAGCCTGGCTGGCAGGGTGGTGGAGAGGGACAGGAGGAGGGCGCTACGGGGCGGTTCTCAGAGTGGGGGGCTTGTTTTGAACTGGCCTCTGTGCTACCACCTGCTCCTGAAGATGCCACCTGCCCCCGCTATGGCTTGGGGCACAGCCAAGTGAGTCAGGGGGCAAGGGTCTGAAGCCCGCCCCTGCTCTTCCTTTGTTGTAGGCCCCCAAGGTGCCCTCTCTAAACCGCAGTCTCTGCCTCTGTAAGATCCTGGACTGAACAGGCTGGCCTCCGGCTCGCCTCCAATGTAGGATTTTCCATTCGAGCTCATTTTCTGGCCCCTTAGCCCTCTGCCTCCATGAGGCACCTGAGCCCTAAGACCAGAGGGAAGGGCCCGGGTGAGGCAGGACACTTAGGAGGGAGTGAGGGAGAGCTGGAGCCCCTTAAAGAGCACGAGAGGCTCACAGTGACGCGGGTTCAATATCCCCCAGCAATGGGAGAGCAAATCTGGATGACAAAGGACACGCTTTCCTTGGCTGAGAATGTAGAAGGCATGCAGCCCCCAGGTCACGCAAGTGACGGATGGTTGTTCTTTGCCCTCATCACACTTCCCGACATTAACACAGCACACACCACGGCTTCACGGAGGAAAGGCATCCTTCTAATTAGACAACTAGACGTGTCCCCCAGAAAAGCACGGAGAAAAACAAAATCGCTAGTAACCCCACTGTGTGCAGACATCCACCTGACAAGTTATTTCCTTTTGGCCTGACACCATTGGGGAAACAGTCACACGTGTGCACGTGTGTTTACGAAAACCTTACGCCAGCAGCCTGAGCCTTCTCGTGATCGCCTGTACCGAATCACAGCGAGCTGCACGGAAAAACCAGGGCTGACGTAAGCAGTACCTGCTTTCCCGAACAGTCAAGCATTTTCAGTCACACGGCACCAACAGGTGGCGTGCTGACCACCTCCGCGCTTGTCCCTGCACACGCGTGGTCTGGTTAGGCCCTGGCACATTTGCAGGGGTGGGTTCGTTGGCTCAGACGCTGCGGTGGAAACAAATACTGCCCCACCGCCTTCCAGAAGGTGTACCCCACAACCGCTGCCGGAGACGGGCGGGCGCCCCTTTCCACCGCACTCTCGAGTCCCGGCATGACCCCACTCCTGACCTTGCCTAACCTCGAAGGTGCGGCACAGGTCACACTGCGGTTTTGGTGGCCGTGTCCTGGGTTCGCATTCAGCACGGACACTTTTCCCAGGTTTCCTGTCCGACTGGATTCCTCCCTCCACTGCCTGTCTGCCTGCCAGCGCTGCCCCTTTTCACCCTGGGCTGCTACCACTTCTCTGAGGACGCAAGGTGAACGCAGGCCAGAGAGCAGGCTCGCCCGTCCTTCCACGGGGCCCAGACACTCCCTCTCCCTCTCCCTCTTGGGCTGCTGGGGCTGAGCCTCCACACCCAGGGACACGCGGGTCTGCCCTGGGGGGTCTCACTCTGTCCCGTCTCAGACTTTCCTCATTTGCGAGATAATCTGAATGGTTTCGGTATTTTGTCGGTGGTTCTCAGCAGACACATGGAATGCGGCACCTAGGACCACAGACGAGTCGAGACCCAGACAGCTGAGAAGGCCCCAGGCGCCCCTGAGAGGCGCCAGCCCGTCGGGTTTGACTCTGTTCTAATGCGCTTTTCTGAGGGCGAGCCACTCCCTGGTGATGGCCGGGTGTGAGGGCTGTGACGGGGAACACCAGGGTCACGGGGGAGCCAGTGAAGGACGGCCGGGGCTGTGCCCCAGGGTCACCACCCCTGACACACAGATGTCACCTGCCTCCAAGACAGCAGGGGAGAGGGTTTTCCAAGGAGCTCCCCATGAATAGGGAGCACCGGACAGTCCCTCAGCAGCAGGACAGCAAGGCCCGAGAGCGTAGGGACAGGGCTGGCTGGTCTCCTCGTGAAGTCCCCCACACCTGGTGCTGGCACTGCCAGCATGGCGATGGCCCAGGGAAGGACACTCGTAGACAGAAAAGGAAACAAAGCCAGCTGGACGTAGACCGCAGGAGAAGCCCCAGAGGGAGACAGTGTCGTCTGCAGGGGCCCTCCTGGCCCCCGAGGCCTCTCAGCAGGGACGGGACAGGCTGCCCACCAGGCTCCGCCTCCTGCCAGGGGGACAGGACTTGGCTGGACGATAGACTGAAGTGTCCCTGACTTGCCACCCAGAACCCCACCCAGGGACAGGGCTGCAGGACTCAGAAAGCGGAGCGATGTGAACAGAGCCCTGAAGACTCTGGACACCCAGCGTCCAGAGGGACCAGAGGAGCCAGCTCCAGTATCCGGAGACCCCTCTGCCCAAATCCTCACAGTCTAGCCAGAGCCGTGTGAAATGAGGGCGAAGGACCCGAGGCCGCGGCTGAGGAGGGAGCGCACTCGCTTACCAGACGGTGACCCCCGTGGGTGTGGGTAGGGGAAGGCACATGCAACGACAAAGATGGATGACTTCTCAGGACCAACGTGCATCGTCACACGCCACCCCCACCACAGCCCTGCCGGGGAGATGCGTCGTGCTCCTCATTTCATAGCTGGGGGAGACTGAGGCACAGAATAGTGAGGTAACAGCCCCGGGACCACGTGGAGGGCACCTTCCCGAAAAGCTTCCCTGCCTTTTGCTTGTGCAAGTGCCCCATCTGGAGTCGACATGTGCTGTCCCCATGGACACCATCGTGCTTCCCGCCCCTCACGGACGGCCTGGCTGGCAGACAGGCAGGGCCATGCCCCTGTTGTTTGATGGGGGTGCAAGGACCTGGGTCTTCTTGACTGACAGGAGAGGACGACACACTCGGGGCGGGACTTAGACCACCTGCTCTGGAGGAAGGTGGTGGGACGGCTCACGTGATGGACTGCCAACGCACGAGACCCTGTGGCTCGGGTGGGACTGAGGCCACCTCTACCGGGAGGTCCCTTAGCCCGCACACCTGTCAGCTGCTCGTCCGTGCCCTGAGGCTGTGGCCACTGCTCCTACTGCCCCTATGCACTTTTGCTGGGAGCTGTAACAAGCGGATGGTCTCAGAAACATCCCCCTTGGAAAGCACCGGCCGGCGTAGGAAGCAAAGAAAAGTGAAGGTACACACGCCCGGCCCCGGCCCGGGCGCCGGCTGCTAGGAAAAGTCAAAGGTCTCATCTGCTTTCACCCGAGCTCACCGGGCTCCTGGCAGCTGGCCTGCGCCCTGGGTGGCTTCCCGTGGGCCCCGCAAACACCGCAGACGGGGGGGCAACTGCCCCATTGGGCCGGCACAGCCATTGCCATCAACAGGAGGGGTCTGTGGCGGGAGGGACGCGGACCCGTCCCAGCTGTCCCGCGTCGGCCCCCCGCTCACCAGCAGGCTGTAGAAGAACTCGTGTACGAACAGCCCCATGGCGCAGATCAGCAGGTACAGCAGGTGGTATAGGAACTCGACATCCAGGATCATGGCCCGGTAGCCCCTGGTGAAGGTCCCGCAGTTGCCCACGAAGCTCATGAGGAAGATGATCTTGTTGCAGACCTGGAAACGAGAGGGACAGTCACGTCAGGATGCCTGCGCCCCAGTCTGGCTCCTCCAGGCGGGCGCAGGGCATCTCCCACAGACGCAGGCCAGCGGTGGCGCCCGCCCTTCCATGCCGAGGGCCCCCCGAGCCCGCCACGAACCACGCTGCAGATCTAAGTCATTTTGTTCCTTTGCTTTTCAGGTACATGACAGGTTACGCAGTGGCCAAATGGCTTCACGTGCCACAGAGATCACGCGGCGCTTGTATAGGACACAAACAAAATCAGCACATACTGAAATGATGATTTTTCAGAGTAAGATGTGAATCATTTCTAACCTTCTTGGAGGAGTTAGTCAAACACAAAGCCACCTGCGCCCCCGCCCCCACGGCCAGCACGGCCGAGCGCGTTTGCTGAGTCTCTGCTCGCTGGGGGCCCAACGGGGCTGGAACTTAACGAGAGGCAGGCAGCGCTGCTGCTCCCCCACGGCTCCTCGTTCCACGGGGAAGACGAGCGTTTTCTTGGGGAAAAAAGGAAGGGACTTCAGTGTGAGCTCTTTTCCCCGCCTCCTCTCCCGGGAAGGACCCCTCCTTTCCCTCTGTCAGTCCTTAAGGTTCGGGGTGTGGGGGGGCGCCCCATCCTGGCCAGAGTGTTCCGCCCGCTGGCAGGGAGGCTGATTCAGGGACCAAATGAAACCCACTGAGGTCTTTCCGGGGACTGCAGCAAGAGACAACTCTGTTCCTTCCTCTGACCTTGAACCTGAGAGAACATGAGCCTGAAGCTGCCTGTCTGTCCTGGCCCAGCATGGAGCCTCCCAAAGGCACCGGTGCCGACCCAGAGGGGTCCCGAGAGCTGGACCTGCTGCCGCCCAGGCCTCCGTCTGCAGTGACACCCGAAGCCAGGCTCTCAACTCTCAGTCCCTCGAACTAGTCTTTTCTCCTTTGCTTAAACTGGGTGGGTCAGGTTCTGACACCGGCTGCTGAAAGCTGACCTACTGTGTGATAGTCCCACCTTGGCTAGAAACCCCATGCCTCGAAGTCTGTCTCTAGCAACATGCTGACAGGAACACTGGACTCGGGAGAAGGCCGGAGAGAAAGCTCCTGGGCAGACCTCGATGCGATTCCCTGGGCCACCCCGGCCGCTGGGCCCCGGAGCTGCGGACAGACAGCTGCCGGCTAACCTGGGGTCAGGTGAGCGAGCTGCTCGCCCTCAGAGCCGCAAGGAAGCCAAGCTCGCGCCGACAGGTACGCGTTCAGTCCGCCAGCAGTGTCCCCTCTGACACTCATGTGAGGAGGGTCTCCCAAAGGGGGGGCTGCCGCTGGCTCTGGCCGAACTGCACTGCTGCGGCTTCAGAGAAAAAGTACAAAAAGGCCACGCTCTGGCTGACCTCACAGGACCTCGAACGTGCCAGGCTCCTCCCGTCTCCAGAACAGAGCAACTGCTCTCCTGGACCCCTCGCCTCCGGCACCCGCGCCCCAGGGGTCGCCCTGTCCCCACCAGCAGCTCCAGCCTGTTCTGACTCCATCTGTCCCCATTTCCCAGGGGCCCTGCCTGACAGGTCCCAGCTCTGGCTCTCGGCCCCTCGTGTCGTCGGAGGGCACCCCGCTGGGCATTTCCTTCGGTAGCTCCGCCTCGCTGCCAGCGACCCTACGTCCCCTCCTCCGGCACTGGCATGTC